>SJYC01110777.1:0-30085 GCA_006408675.1 Madoqua kirkii | reverse complement strand
CCTCCTCCAAGCCCCGCCCCCCCCCCCCAATCCCCAAGCCTCCCCTGCCGGGTGTAGCCCACGCATCCAGCGGGGATGGACTGGCAGCGACTACTCCCGGGAGGGAAACTTCCTGTTCTTTCCGTTGGCGCCGCCTGAAACCCTGAGCAGGCCGGTGCGTGTGCATGTTTGCCTGCAAATCCTGAAAACCCGCCAGCAGCCTGGCACATCTGGGGTCCCAATCATGCATATTCATGCCAGAGAGCAGTAAACCCAGGTCAACTGCTGGGAAACAATGAACTCTGCTCTTAAAGGCTGACCAAGCCCGAGAACTCAGTAAAATGACGCCGGACTCTCTCAGTTCTGTGCAAAGCCTAACACTTGAGGCCCTTTTTTTCCCCCTCCCTAAAATAGCAGAGGAAAGGGAGCAGCGTTTTTTGTTTTTTGGGGGTGCTCAGTTTCTAGGAATTTCCCTTTAGCTATAGAAATAGTGATTTCTACTCACCTCCCCAGTGTTCTCAACCTCTGGAAGAATGAGTAATATCTTTATATTCTTTTTTTCTGCACATAGTTCCTCTGATTTTAACACTTTCTCCTTCTCTTCCTCTAATCTTCCTCCCATATGATAGCATGGATTTTACCACTTTCTTCCCAGAAAAGAGTGGTGCTTCCTCTGCCCTCCTGACCCTAATTTCTGTCATTTCCCTCAGAAAGTCTCCTTTCCCTGTTGTGGGTGGTAGGGCATGGGGAGGAGGACATCAGACTGGGCTACCCCAGCCTCCCCAGCCCCGCAGTCCAGTGAGGGGCACTTTTCCGGACTGGATTGTGTCCCTCCCAGTTCACTTGTTAAAAGACCCAATCCCACGCCACCTCAGAATGTGACTGTATTTTAAGACTCCCCCTTCAAAGAGGTAATTCAGAAGGGTGGGGCCCGATCCAGTGGGGCTAGCATCCTTATAGGAGGAAATTTGGACCTGGCCGCATACACACAGGCAAAAGACTGAGGGCAGCAAGAAGGCCCAGCCAGGCTGTGGGGAAGCCAGCCCTGCCAACGCCTTGACTGGACTTGAAGCCTCCAGAACTGTGAGACAACACGTTCTGCTGTTTAAGCCACCCAGTCCGTGGTGTTTTGTTATGACAGCCCTAGCAGACTGACAGGGGCACGAAGGAAACCTGCCTGAACATTCCTGTGGCCCGCCATCCTCTTCCACTACTTGGAAACTGCCTGGGATGGCTTTGGCCTGGCACAGTTTTGTTATATTCCAGGTGATCTTTTTTTTTAAAATAAGAAATTACCAACTAGTAAAATCTCTCTGTTGGTAGAGTGTTATTCATGCCCCTATGGTTTAATTTTCAATTTTGTCCTGTGTAGGTTTTACAGAAAAATTATAGGACAGTCGTTTGAATTTCAGAGGAACAGCAAATAATGTTTTGATTATGTTCCAAATGTTGCATGAGATATGCTTATATTTTTAAAAATTCTTTATCTGAAATTCAGATTTAAGTAGATGTCTTATACTTTGTAAAACTGGCCAAAGCTAGTTCTAGGGTGTGTGTATGTGTGTGTGTCCTTAATGTTTTTACACAGTGGTTCTCACATTAGAATCACTGGAGAATGTTTCAGAATACTGATGGCTTTGTCCTTCCCTGGAGGGATTCAGATTTAATTGGTTTAAGAATTTTTTTAAAGCTCCCCAGTGATTTTAGTGTATAGACAGGTACTAAAATCCCTGCAGGAAGAGATGGGTATTAACTAATTAAATGTTCATGGCTACCACGTTGTTGGATTTGGGTTCCCTTAAGCTTAAATTCTTTGGGTTTTGTTCTGCTAAAATGTCATCTTACCACTCTGACTGCTAAGCCCAGAGGCAGAGGTCAAGTTGATCATTGAAAAATGCCCTGTTAGTATGGGAAACAGTTTTCTTACTTCAGATCAACTGAGCCCATAGAGAGAGATGTCAAGAGCCGTAATATTGATACCACTGCAGATGACTCTCCATTCTGACACTTCAGATTTTGTAATAAACAGTGCAGCTGGGCAACATGGTAAAAGATTTACCTTTCACTGTTACTTTTATTACAGGTCTGTGCTCAAGAATGTACAATGTTTTGAGCACACTTCTTGTTCAAAGGAATTTGAACAGAATTTTGTTCCGTTCTTCCAGACCCTGGGTATATCCTCTTCATCAGCTGTTAATTGTCAAGCATGATGAGCTGAAAAATGTATAGAAAGTTCAGGTACTGTGGCTAATACCCCTGGGGTAGCACACACCATTTACTCTGCTTGGGTAAGGGCCTTATATTTGACTCTGGTACTCAGTTTCATCCTGAAAGTAAATCTTGCCAATGTAAACCTTCATAATAAGTGCTAAGGAGAGGCCGGCATAGAGCTCCAGCTGAACAGAGTCTAACTGGAGAGGGATATAAGATCCTGTGGCAGAAATACATTTTGTAGATGATGATATTGGTGGGTGTGATGATACTGATTAATTAGTACAAAGTTCAAAGCTTACGACTGGAGATCAGTGTGAAAGGGCTTTGTTAAAAATGCTGTCTAACATGTATGTAGGTGATGGAGGTTTTGTAACGACTGCTTCTTCTCTGATGAGGAGTTCCAGAAAACTGTTGGAGCGGGAGGGAGTTGAGTGAAAGTCGAATTTTGGATTTGAAATCCTGTGTGTAGTGCTGCTTGGCTCTGGGTCCTTGTGCAGCTACTTAGCCTACCTGGACCTTTGCTTCCTCATCTGGAGAAGTGCTTCTAGAATGGTAGAATAACAACCTGAAAATCCATTACTCCGTATAAGCAAAGAATACTGGTAAAAGGTGCCCCAGATCACCTTTTTCAGAACTCTGGACACTCACCAGAAGATTTCAACAATCCAGGGAGTGTTTATTCGGTAACAAAAGCTGAATCATAATAGGAACTAGGTGGCAATTCAGCTGAACCAGTTTCTTTGTGCTCTCTCTGCATCTGTGGTAGCCCTGAGCAACAGCAGCCTTGTGACTACAGTTATCTCTGAGGTCCAGCAGGCTAGCAGAGAGAGTGTGTAGTTCCCCCCAAATCCCCAGCTCCAGAGGATAGTCACTATTTGAATCTCACTCAGGAATGCCCCGCATTCTCAGCACTTAACTTTACCTGTAAACAGCTCTGCAAAGAATTCAATCTCCAAGATGGTAGTTGAAAACAATCAGCAACATCACAGCTATCTAAGGCAGTCATACCTGTTGAGGTTAACAAGAAGCTGACCAAAATACTGAAAAAGGGGAAAAGCTAGTGAAGATGTCGATAGAAGGCTTTGAAAAGCCATAGCACATTATTGAAGACATAAGAATTTCTGCACATGTGCAGGGCACTGTGCAAACCCAGGAAAGATCTAACTGGCATTACCCTTCTGTCCATGAGATTTTCCAGGCAAGAGTACTGGAGTAGGGGGCCATTTCCTTCTCCAGCAGATTTTCTGACTCAAGGATGGAACTGTGTCTCCATTAGCAGACGGATTCCTGACCACTAAGCCACCTGGGAAGCCCACTCACTGTAATGACTGTTTGCATCTGTTTGCGCTGTATTTTAAGGCATACAGTGCTAATCATGATAGCACTTATGGTGGTCCTAAGTATGAAAACAAGCACTGTTTCCTTCAGGTTCTATTGTATGTTGGTAAGTTGGCCAGATGTCCCCTGACTCAATGTTTAGAACTTCCAGGAATCAGAAATTTTTTTTTTTCCACCTAGGACAGAGAGATCAGAAATTTCACTGTTCTCCAGAATATTATAACTTTATTTTCCTCACTGACCAAACTCAAAAGGGAGGTAGGAATGTCTATCAGAACTACTGAGATTGCTATTCTCAGTTCCACAGCTCTCTAATCAGGGTGCTTAAAGAGTGTGAAATGACTTGTTATAGGACATTTTGCTGCTGTAGCTTCACGTTTTTCCTGCCCTTATGTCAACAGTACCCCACTCCCATCTCCCAACAGTGCCTTCTGAATAAGCTGATCTGCTTTTTTTTGTGACTAGATTTGTTAATTAAAATTTTAGACAAGGGTAAAAGAGAAAGCTCATATGTGTATGCCCCTTTCAGAAGAGTGCCATCCACCAGATCTTCATTCACACTTTCCAAAGACCTGTCCACGGTCCCGTTGGACCAGCAAACTGATTAGATCTTGTCCTTGCAAGACAGTCAGGGTGCACGGCTCCCCATTTCATGCTCAGTCACATGAATATGGAATCAGTAAACCAGAGGAGGTTAGGTAACTGGAAAATCTCATCAGAAGTGAAAGATACGAGGCCAAAAATGTAGGGAAAGGTACTAAGAGAGCAGCAGTCTTTTCAGGGCTCCAATGACAGAAAAAGCAATTAAAAAGGCAGACAGATTGCTCGGATATATAATTTATTCTGTGGCCTGTCGTTTAATTAAAGGAGAAAAAGTAGGATGGCAACAAATTTGAAGTATTTTGTAGATAGGGATTTGTAAATGAGGATGAGAATTTTTTTTTTTTTCATACTCGTAATTTAAAATTTTTATTTTCCTTCAAATATAAGCTAACACTCATAAGCAACAGTCTTGGGAGCCAAAGAACTATTTCACTCTCCCAAGGGTCATGAATGGTACAACATGAGACAGACTTATCATGAGTGAGGACTTAAAGACATTTGTTTCCCTGTTCTACACTCATAGCCCCAACAGTCATAATTTGTCTAGTTTACTAATGATCATTATAAGCTGCACAAAGAACCAAAAGCAAGGTGTGGCAAACTCTTGCCATGATGTCATCATAGCCATCAGTTAGAGTCTCTGCATCATTTTTTATTTTTTTAATTTCCTTAGGTACAAAATGCTAAATAGGAGGTGAGCTCTTCCACATTCAGGTGACTTTCCTCCCCTGTTTTGCATTTTTTCCCCACAAACAGGTTCTGTTTGTTGGTTTATTGTTTTTTCCTTTTCACAGTAAGGATAGTGAGCATTTAAAAATAAGAAAGTATGTATGTATGTCAAACTATAAAGGATTACAGTAATATGTGCTGTGGTTATTGCTGTCTGAAAGACACACAAACTGCTAGGCAACTCGGAATCTGAAGGACTCCTGTCTGACAACCGTCTGTCCACGTGGGCTACTGTGTGGTGGTGGAGTCTCTGCATTGTTGCTGGAAGTCTGCTTTCCCCATTTCATTCACTCTGCCAGGTTCCAAACGGAGGATTATTTCCCAAGTTACAAATATACTTCCTTAATGCCATTTTCTTTTTTAGTTTATAATTTTAATCACTGTATCCCAAATCCTCCAGAGCCAGGTTGTCTGTACTTTGTTTCAGTTACCAGTTGCTGTATAAATAAAACACCCAAATCTTAGCTCCTCAAAACCACAACCATTTGTTCATGTTTCTGTGCATCAGAAATTTGGGCAGGGCTCAGTGTGGATGGTTCCTCTCTGCTCTGGGATGTCTGTGACCTCTGTTGGAATGGCTTGAAAGCTGAGAGCTGGCTGGGCCTCTCTCTTATATATCACCTGGGTGATTCAACTGGGGTTTGAGAATCAAAGATGGGCTCACTCCCAATTTCGGAGCACTTAGGTTCTCCCCCTGGTGGTCTCATCACTCAGTAGTTTAGTCTGACATTTGCAGGGCGGCTGGTTTCCAAGAGTGAAAGCAGGTGCTACAGACCTCTAGAGAGGTAGGCTTGGAATTCTCAGAATGTCACTTCTGCATTCTACTAATCAATGCAAGTCACAAGCCAGACCAGTTCAACGGATGGGTATACAAACACTGCATTTTGATGAGAAAATGAGCGTTTGCACACTGACATAGAAGGCATAGTTGGCAGCCAGCTCTGGAGACAATCTACTGCAGCTTTCAAGAGGTAAACTGATATGCCAAGCACTGCTTACGTGAGAATGCTAAGACGACTCCATCTTCCACAGAGAAAAATCTAACGGCATCTAACCCAAAGATGGACTCTCTTCATGAGTTGCTACTGTTGAGAGGAGGAGGTGTGATAAGCATTAGGGGGAAAGTAAAGGTGAAAAGAGCTGGGTGGATGTTGTAATCAAATCATTTTTAATACAAGTATTTCTTATCTAGTCAGCTCTTCTGAACTAAGCTTTAGATGATCTATAGTCTGCTTTCCAGCTTTCTTTTATGGATCAGTACTCTATTTTTAACTTTGTGTCAGTATTCTCTAAGTTACTTAACTTACTGGACTCTAGAACTAAGCTATTAGCATTTTTTGATGTCTTATCCCATCTGTTAAGGTATTTTTTCTCTATAGTATGTTACATTTTACAGTTTGTAATTACTTAAAATGCTTAAATGGCAGAGGGGAATCTTGGGTCTTCAGCAAGGATGTTAGTCACTAGCCGTCTTAAGAATACTTCTTTGGATAAAAGGGTCAATTCAACAAGGAGATATAACATTTGTAAATGTTTATGCACATAATATGCTGCTGCTAAGTCGCTTCAGTCATGTCTGACTTTGTGGGGCCCCACAGACGGCAGCCCACCAGGCTCCCCTGTCCCTGGGATTCTCCAGGCAAGAACACTGGAGTGGGTTGCCATTTCCTTCTCCAGTGCATAAAAGTGAAAGTGAAGTCGCTCAGTCGTGTCCGACTCTTCGAGACCCCATGGACGGCAGCCTACCAGGCTCCTCCACCCATGGGATTTTCCAGGCAAGAGTACTAATATAGGAGCACCTAAATGCACAAAGCAAACATTAACATACCTAAGGAGAGAAACAGACATCAGTACGATAATAGTAGGGGGTTTTAATAACCCACTTACATCAATAGAAATCACTTATAGGCAGAAAATCAAACATATGCCTTAAATGACGAATTAGACAAGATGGATTTAACAAAAACAAAGCATTCCATCCAACAGCAACACAAAATGCATTTTTTCCCCAGTGTGCATGGAACATTCTCCAGGATAGATCATGTTTTAGGCCACAAAACAGTCTTAACAAATTTAAGAAGACTGAAATGATATCAGCCATATTTTCTTACCATGGTGCTATGAAAGTAGAAATCAATTACAAGAATAAAATCAGAAAATTCACAAATATGTGGCAATTAAGCTACCAAACAAATCAACAGGTCAACAGAGAAATCATAAAAACCTTGAGACAAGTGAAAATGGAAATAAAACATACGAAAACCTATGGGATGAAGCAAAAGCGGTTCTAAGAAGAAAAGTTGTAGTGACAAGTATATATGTCATGAAACAAGAAAATCTCAAATAAACAACCTAACTATATCTCAAGGAATTAAAAAGAACAAACAAAGGTTAGTAAAAAGAAGGAAATAACAAAGATCAGAGCAGAAACAAATGACATAGAGACTTAAGAAGACAATAAAAAGTACCAGTGAAACCAGGAGATGGTCTTTGGTTGACAAATCTTTAGTGAGACTTACCAAGAGAAAAAAAGAAAGGGTTGAAAGAAATTAAAAGGAGACATTGCAACTGATGCCACAGAAATATGAAGTTTCATGAAACTTCTGTGAACAACTGCATGCCAACAACCGGAACAACCTAGAAGAAACAGCTACATTCTTGGAAACATACAACATTCTAAGGCAGGGTCATGAGGAACAGGAAGTCTAACAGACCAATTGTTAGTAAGGAGACTGAATCAGTAAAACCTTCCAAAAAACAAAAGGATCAAATGGCTTCATTGGTGAATTCTAACCAACTTTCAAAGATGAATTAATACAATACCAAAATCAGATTAGGACATCGCAAGGAAAGAAAATTAAAGGCCAATATCCCTGGTAACCATAGATGCAGAAATCCTCAAAAAATATTAGTAAACCAAATTCAACCATATATTAAAAGGATCATACATTGTGATTAAGTGGGATTTATTCCAAGGCTGCAAGGATGGTTTAACATCTTCAAAACAAGGTGATACACCACAATAACAAAATGAAAGATAAAAATTGTATCATCTCAATAGATACAGAAAAAGTATGTGACAAATTTCTAACATTCATTTATGATAAAAACTCAACAGCATGAGTATAAAGGGAATTCACCTGAACACAATAGAGACCATATATAACAAGTCCATAACTAACACCATACTCAGAGATGAAAAGCTGAAAAATTTTCCTTTAAGATTAGAAACAAGATGAGGATGCTACTCTTGTCCCTTTTGTTAAACACAGTATTAGAAGGCAAGAGAAAGAAAAGGCATCCAAATTAGAAAGAAGTAAAGCTCACTATTTGCAAATGACATGACAGTATATGTTAAAAAAAACCTAAAGACTTCCTAAAAAATAAATTCAGTAAAGTTTCAAGATACAAAATTAGTAAACTAAAATATGTTGCATTTCTATACACTAATAACAAATTATCAGAAAGAGAAATTAAAGGAAAAATCCCATTTACAACTGTATCAAAGAGAATACAATTTCTAGGAATAAATGTAACCAGGCACGTGAAACACCTGTACACTGAAAACTATAAGACACTGATGAAAGAAAGTTAAGACACAAATAAATGGAAAGATATACTGTGCTGATGGACTTCTGCTGCTGCTGCTAAGTCGCTTCAGTTGTGTCCAACTCTGTGTGACCCGAGAGATGGCAGCCTACCAGGCTCTTCTGTCCCTGGGATTCTCCAGGCAAGAACACCAGAGTGGGTTGCCATTTCCTTCTCCAATGCAAGAGAGTGAAAAGTGAAAGTGAAGTTGCTCAGTTGTGTCTGACTTTGCGATCCCATGGACTGCAGCCCACCAGGCTCCTCCATCCATGGAATTTTCCAAGCAAAAATACCGGAGTGGGGTGCCATTGCCTTCTCTGGTGCTGATGGACTGGAAGAATTAATATTGTTAAAATGTCTATACTACCTGAAGCACCTACAAATTGAATGCAATCTCTGTTAAAATTCCAATGGCATTTTGCACAGAAATAGGACAAACAGTCCTAAAATTTATATGGAACCACAAAAGCCCTACATAGGCAAAGCAATATTGAGAAAGAAAAACAAGGCTATAAGTATCATGTTCCCTGATACAACTATAACATTGCTTGATAACAGATACACAGCCCAGTGGAACAGCATAGAGAGCTCAGAAATAAACTCATGCATATAGGGTCAGTTACATAACAGAGAAGCCAAGAATACACTTGGGGAAAGGACACTCTCTTCAACAAATGATATACTGAAAACTGGACAACCATATGCCAAAGAATGAAACCAAGTGACTACTTATACCATAAACAAAGACTTGAACATAAGACCTGAAACCACAAGGCTCCTACAAGAAAACACAGGTGGTAAGTTCCTTGACACTGGCCATGACAAACATTTTTTGGATTTGGCACCTGGGTAAAAATAAACAAGAGTGACCATACATCAAACTAAAATGCTTCTACACAGCAAAGGAAACCATCAACAAAATGAAAAAGTGCTGAATGGGAGAAAATATTTGCACATTGTAGACATTTATCTGATAAATGGTTAATATTCAAAATATATAAAGAACTCATACAGCTTAAAATCTATTTAAAAAAATGGACAGAAAATCTGAATATACATTTTTCTGAAGATGACTACATACAGATGCCCAACAGACACATGCCAAGAGGTGTCACTAATCATCAGGGCAATGCAATCAAAACCATGAGATGTCTGCTCACACCTCTCAGAAAGGCTGTTGTCAAAAAGACCTTAATAAGTGTTGGCAAGGATACACAGAAAAAAGTCTGTGGGAACGTAAACTGATGGTGCCACTATGGCAAACAATATGGAAGGTCCTCACAAAATTAAATAGAACTACCATTAAAATCCTGAAAGGAGGGAACTGGGTTGGGAGAGGAGGGGGAGAGGTCGCAATATTGTTTCAAGTTGGATAAATTGACAAGAGCAAGAGATACACTGCATTCTATCCCGACCTCTGGTCCTGTTGCTGGGCCCTGATTCCCTCCTTGGCCCCCCAAGAGCTGGGTGTCCTTTTCTGCAGGGTTTCCAGGCCCCCACTCCAGGGCCAGACTGAGCCGACTTGCTAGGCTTCATGAGAACTTCCAGAAAGTGGAAAAAAATCAGAGAGGGCACGTATGGAGTTGTGTACAAAGCCAAAAACAAGTTGACGGGAGAAGTGGTGGTGCTTAAAAGAATCTGCCTGGACACTGAGACAGAGGGTGTGTGTCCCAGTACTGCCATGTGGGAGATCTCTTGGCTTAAGGAGCTTAGTCACCCTAATACTGTCAAACTGCTGGATGTCATTCACACAGAAAACAAACTCTACCTGGTTTTTGAGTTTCTGCACCAGGATCTCAAGAAGTTCATGGATGCCTCTGTGCTCACTGGCATTCCTCTTCCCCTCATAAAGAGCTACTTGCTCCAGCTGCTCCAGGGCCTAGCTTTCTGCCACTCTCATCGGGTCCTGCTCTGAGACCTCAAACCTCAGAATCTACCATCATCGCAGATGGGTCCATCAAGCTAGCAGACTTTGGACTAGGCAGAGATTTTGGGGTCCCTGTTCGTACTTACACTGACAAGGTGGTGACTCTGTGGTACTGAGCACTGGAAATCCTTCTGGGCTGCAAATACTACTCCACAGCTGTGGACATTTGGAGCCTTGGTTGCATTTGCTGAGATGGTAACCCGCCGAGCCCTGTTCCCTGGAGATTCTGAGACTGACTAACTCTTCCAGATCTTTCTTCCCTAGAGACCCCAGATGAGGTGATTTGGCCAGGAGTTACTTCTTTGCTGGATTATGAGCCAAGTTTCCCCAAGAGGGCCAGGTAACTTTTTAGCAACGTGGTGCCACCCCAGATGAAGATGGATGGAGCTTGTTATCGCAAATGCTGCACTACGAGCCTAGCAAGCGGATTTCAGCCAAGGCAGCTCTGGCTCACCCTTTCTTCCAGGATGTCACCAAGCCAGTACCTCACCTTCGACTCTGATCGCCTTCTCAAGCCCCTACCCCCAGTATCACCCTCTCCTCCAGGGCAAGTGTGATCCGGCTCTTAGCTCACTGATCCTGTCTGGTTGCCTTAGCACTCACCTGCCCTCTTAGCCAGTCCAGTCTGGAGTGATGGGGTGGAGGGAAGAAATAAGGGGAATTGAAAGGACACTTCAGTATTAGATGCACTTAAGTCAGCCTCCACTACCCTCTCTCCCTCCTCTTAGTCATTGTGTAAGAGGGCTGGGTTTAAAAAATAATAAAAATAAAGACTTTCTCCTCCGTCCACATAGGGTTTGCCATCCCAGTCTCTGAAAGCCCCACTATTATTATTTTCTGTATCTGGGAGGATAGAGATCCCAAGCCTTCGGAGCCACTGTGTAATGCCAACTTATAGCAGTGGGGGCTAAGTTGGAACTTCTGAAAACCAAGCAAAACAAAAATGTGATGGAGGGGCCTATTTCAAAGAATTAGGTTAAAAAAAAATAGATCAAACTGGTTTATACCCTAGTTTTAGTGTTTCATCTCACTTAACATCTGGGAGACTCAAGACTCCGTCTCTGCAGTCCCGGTGGGGCTGCAGTAGAAGTGATGGCTTCTAGGCTTCTTGCCTGTCCCTCCTATGGGCAAGAGGTGTCTAGGAGGCTCTGGGACAGGGACTGTGCTTCACCTTGGCCTTAGGGGCAAGTGAAAGGTGTTTGAAATTTTCTCTTCTTTTTAAGATTCTTAAGGTGCTAGGTCCCATCTTTCTCTGAAGGCCACCCCATAAAAGTTAAGGTTGAGACATCATTTTGAGAATTCTGACACTTGAGGCAGTACCTGAGTGGGGACACTGGGGGAAAAGTATTTCTTTAAAAGAAGGATGACCGATGATATTTCAGGTTATAGTTGTTTTTTAAGTGGGAATGGGTGGGGATTTGTTGCCATGTGCACCTTGGGGTTTGTAATGCAAATATGATTAAAAAATTTTTTTTTCTTTTTATGATTTTTATCTCTTCTCCCACCTTTTGTCTTTGAGTGTTCTTACAGTTAATATTATTTGTAATTTAGTTTGTAACTGATTTTAAAAAAGTTCCTAGTTTAAAAAAAAAAATCCTGAAAGACGATGCTATTAAAGTGCTGTGCGCAATATGCCAACAGATTTGGAAAACTCGGCAGTGGCCACAGGACTAGAAAAGGTGTTTTCGTTCCAATCCCAAAGAAAGGAAATGCCAGAGAATGTTCAAACTGCTGCATAATTGTGCTCATTTCACATGCTAGCAAGGTAATGCTCAAAACTTTTAAGCTAAACTATCTTTCTCTGAAGGCCACCCCATAAAAGTTAAGGTTGAGACATCATTTTGAGAATTCTGACACTTGAGGCAGTACCTGAGTGGGGACACTGGGGGAAAAGTATTTCTTTAAAAGAAGGATGACCGATGATATTTCAGGTTATAGTTGTTTTTTAAGTGGGAATGGGTGGGGATTTGTTGCCATGTGCACCTTGGGGTTTGTAATGCAAATATGATTAAAAAATTTTTTTTTCTTTTTATGATTTTTATCTCTTCTCCCACCTTTTGTCTTTGAGTGTTCTTACAGTTAATATTATTTGTAATTTAGTTTGTAACTGATTTTAAAAAAGTTCCTAGTTTAAAAAAAAAAATCCTGAAAGACGATGCTATTAAAGTGCTGTGCGCAATATGCCAACAGATTTGGAAAACTCGGCAGTGGCCACAGGACTAGAAAAGGTGTTTTCGTTCCAATCCCAAAGAAAGGAAATGCCAGAGAATGTTCAAACTGCTGCATAATTGTGCTCATTTCACATGCTAGCAAGGTAATGCTCAAAATCTTTTAAGCTAAACTTCAGCAGTATATGAACTGAGAACTTCAAGCTAGATTTAGAAAAGGCAGAGGAACCAAAAGATCAAATTGCCAACATCCGCTGGATCACAGAAAAAGCAAGAGAATTTCAGAAAAACATCTGCTTCACTGACTACGCTAAAGCCTCTGACTGTGTGGATCACAACAAACTGGAAAATTCTTAAAGAGATGGGAATTCCAGACCATCTTACCTGTCTCCTGAGAAATCTGTATGCAGGTCAAGAAGCAACAGTTAGAACTGAATATGGAACAGTGGACTGGTTCAAAATTGGGAAAGGAGTATATCAAGGCTGTCTATTGTCACCCTGCTTGTGTAACTTCTATGCAGAGTACATCATGCAAATTACCAGGCTGGATGAATCACAAACTGGAATCAAGTTTGCTGGGAGAAATATCAGTCACCTCAGATATGCAGATGACACCACCCTAATGACAAAAAGCGAAGAGGAACTAGAGTCTTTTGATGAGGTCAAAGAGGAGAGTGAAAAAGCTGACTTAAAACTCAACATTCAATAAACTAAGATCATGGCATCCAGTCTCATCACTTTATGGCAAATAGATGGGGGAAAAAATGGAAAACAGTGATAGACTTTACTTTTTTGAGTTCCAGATCACTGTGGACGGTGACTGCAGCCATGATATTAAAAGATGCTTGTTCCTTGGAAGAAAAGCTATGACAAACCTAGACAGAGTATTAAAAATCAGAGACATTACTTGTCAACAAAAGTCTGTCTAGTCAAAGCTATGGTTTTTCCAGTAGTCATGTGTGGATGGGTATGAGAGTTGGACCATAAGAAGGTGGAGCACTGACGAATTTGGTGCTTTTGAACTGTGGTGCTGGAGAAGACTTTTGAGAGTCACTTGAACTGCAAGGAGATCAAACCTAAAGGCAACCAACCCTGAATATTCATTGGAATGGCTGATGCTGAAGCTGAGGCTCCACCTGATGTGAAGTGTCAAATCTTTGGAAAAGACCCTGATGCTCAGAAAGATTGGGAGCAGGAGGAGGAGGCGGCAAAAGAGGATTAGATGCTTGGTTGGCATCGATGACTCAATGGACATGAGTTTGAGCAAACTCTGAAAGATAGGGAAGCTTGGCATGCTGGAGTCCATGGGGTTGTAAAGAATTGGAAGCGACCGAGTGACTGAGCAATGACCACATGATCCATCAATTCTACTTCTGGGTATTTCTCCAGGATAAATGAACATACTAATTTAAAAACTTAAATGTACCCTCACGTTCACTGTAGCATTTCTTACTGCAGGAAACAACCTGAATGTCCATCAAAAAATGAGTGGATAAAGAAACTGTGGTCTGTATGTATTTTTATAGATAGATATAATGGAATATTAATCAGCCATAAAATAACTAAATCTTGCCATTTGTTACAATGTGGGTAGACCTTCAAGGGCATTACATTCATTATGCTATATCTTATGAAATAAGAGAAAGACAAATACTGTATGATCTCACTCATATGTGCATTCTGAAAAAATAATTAAGAAAAAACTAATTTCTGGATACAGAGAACAGATGGTTGCAGAAGGTACAGAGTGGGGAGTTGGTGAAATAGGTATAGTTATAAAATAAATAAGCCCTGGGTATATAATATACAGCATGGTGCCTATACTGTAACTGCATATTATTTGCTAATAACACTATATTGCATATTTGAAAGCTGCTAAGAGAGTAAATCTTAACAGTTTTCATCACAAGGAAAAAATGTTTGTAATACTCTGTAGTAATAGATGGGCTCCCCTGGTAGCTCAGTTGGTAAAGAATCTACCTGCAATGCAGGAGACCCTGGTTTGATTCCTGTCGGAAAAATCCCCTGGAGAAGGAATAGGCTACCCTCTCCAGTATTCCTGGGCTTCCAGGAATGGCTCAGGTGGTGAAGAATCTGCCTACAATGTGGGAGACCTGGGTTCGACCCCTGGGTTGGGAAGATCCCGTGGAGGAGGGCATGACAAACTGCTCTAGTATTCTTGCCTGGAGAATCCTCATGGACAGAGGAGCCTGGTAGGCTACAGTCCATGGGTTGCAGAGTTGGACACGACTGAGCGACTAAGCACAGCACCACATGGTAATAGATATTCACTATACTTAATGTGATCATTTCACAATATGTACACACCGAATCACTAAGTTGTACACCTGAAACTAATACAATGTTGCTTGTCAGTTATACCTCAATTAAAAAAAAAAAGAATTACCTGTTCGGAGTAGTTCTTGGGAGCAATATCCATGGTAGTTCTAGAGGCACTGGTGAAATATATAGTCTTGACTACTGATTTCCTGTGAAGACCTACAGTGTTGGCATCCATTCCCATCTGATTTTCTTTTGAGTCTACTCACAGTTGACAATTCCCCATGAGGCCATGACCCTCTCATCTCATTCCATTACCTGATATGAAGAAACTTCTTAGTGAATTGAAAGAAGTGACACACAAAATTTTGCTAAAGGTATCCTATATACATATATATATAATATTTTATTTTAAAATGGCATTGAGCATATACATTTCTTTAGCTTTTCCCAGGGAACATTGCACCTAAGTTTCAAAACACACAAAATAGATCCCCTTTACTAAACAGGTTTCATTTTTGGGTTACAAAAGTCAAGGTTTCACAATCACAAAGCATAAAGGTTACATGGTGCCAAAACCACTTTCAGGCAGATTCTTATTTCTCTGTACGTAGGGTATTTTCTTGGAAACCCAGACCATTATACATTCCTTACAAATGATCTCCACTGGGGGCCTCCCTGGGTTTCCAGAAGAACAAAGAAAATGGAGGCAAAATAGGAATCAAAGAGTAACCTCAGGACTCCCCAAACACAAAATACTATGGAAAATTGGAGGACACAAGATTCTCCTTCAAGTACATCACAGTAGAAAACATCACATTTACAGCCTCATCTGGTCTCTGTCTACCTGGTCGCTACAGAAACAAAACTTCATCTAAGACGCCAAGGTGAAATTAAAGCTATTTACACAAATCACATCGTGGGTTAGAAAGAGCAGCGCTTCCCTAGTCTGGCACTCAGATCGCAAAGGGCCACCGTGGTGCTTACAGAAGAGGCAAGTGAGGCTGCTCATGTAGTGTCCTTTGAAAAATCCCAGTGTACACACATAAGCTACATCACCCACACGGGACCGAAGTGTGCTGGGGGGGATGGGGGCCTAGGGAGTGCAGCCTGAGACCTGTCTCTGCAATTCAAAGTCCTCAAAAACCCAGACTCCTAATGTAAAATTCTGTCAGGAGGCCAGACACTGTTTCACTGTCATCTTAGATCTGCTACCTTCTAGAGTCAGCCTGGTGGACTTTTTGCATAGACAGTGACTCTCACTGATTTTTTTTCCATGTGTCCCAGTAGCATGAACACCAAAAATAGAATCTCATTAAAACTTAACATGTTCTGTCTGAAAACTGGAGCTGCCGGGTCACTTAGGGAAGGTAAGATCCTCAGACGGTGGTGGAAAGAAAACCACTGACCTTTGAAATAAAGTTGATTGGCAGATGAGCAAGGAGGTTAGACCAGCATCGTAAAGGTGTGGGAGGTCCCCCCCACCCCCCACAAGTGTTTCTATATTAGTGCTCTTGGCAAACTGAAAACTCTGCCAGAATGGCCACCATCTGAGGCCAGCTCTAGATCTGGGACTCTCATCTCTGTCTACCAGTATCTACTGACAGCTGTGATTCCTTCCAAGGAGTAAACGAACACTGAGAAAAAAAAAAAAAAAAAAAGCACAGCTGATTTCATACAGCCCCATGTTACGGGGTAAACTGCTAGGGATTAAAAAAATTAAATACCTCCAATTCCCCAAAGCTGTAAACAGTGGAAAATAATAAATCCCCACTTTGGGGGCTTTGTCCCGTTGGAGGATGACTTGGCCTCATCCAGTTTTTGCTTTTCTGCTCCCTCGCTACGAAGAGCCGTCAGGCAGGCACAGCCACGGAGAACACGCCCTCGGGTCTTAAGGCTGCTGGCACTGCTCTGATTTCGGTGTAGGGAGAACACAAGTTTCGCTGCTGCCTGACAAAACACCAGTGTGGATGGAGCGTGAGTTGGTAGTCTTTAAGGAAGAGTGTCACCAAATGTTCGGAAGAGCAGAGGCCAGCCCAACAAGGAGATTCAGAACTGAGGCAGCCTTTCATGAAAGAAAGTGGCCACCCCACCGACCCTCCAGACAGCCATAAAGACCACTGGGAAATCAAAAGCTTTTCATTAAGCAAGACTTCCTCTGAGGCCACCAGGGCAAACCAACAGGACTGATACACAAGACAGGCAAATAAGAGAACCAGATATAAATATGTTCTGCAGAATTTGGTGTTGCCATGTGACCTTTCCAAGAATGCTCCAAGGGCCAAATGATTTGTAGACACAGTTAGTACTCGGGGATCGGATGATCCAGAGCCTGGGTGAAAAATAAGGCTGAAATGGAGGAAGCTTAACTCACAGAGCATCCATGCTGGGCAGACCTGCCACAGGCATTAACAAATCATGTTTTGCCCACATCTGATTCATCTCTTGTGGTTCCCCTCCTATCCCCAACAGACACATGGCATCAGCTTGCTACCAAGATCCTTCCATCCAAGGGGGGCTTATACAGAGAATTCCTAGATACCTTTCTAACTAAATCTGGCAGGACTAAATGCTCAAGACTTGAGGATAAATTGAACCAGGAGGTTCCCGAGATTTTTGCCCAGACATGCCTTGGCAGGAAATGAAATGGAGAGTGGAGTGGGACGTTGTTATGACGTCTATGTGATAATGCACATCCTAACTCTTGACTCTGGTGCCTTGAATAAAATAGCAGCACAGGGAATAAATGAGGGCAATGGGGACACAGGGAAGACGGGACAGCTTGTGAGGACAGCTTTCCAAAGAAGGTGGCTCAGAGTCCTCCACGGAAAACTTTCTCAAGTTTCCGAATTTGAACATGGTTTTGAGAGTCAGCGCAGCAACAGAAAGTGGACCACTCTGCTGCAGGTTGCCTGCATGTTTCTCGAGAGCAGCAGGCTGTCTACCACAGACTAATCCCCAGAGAGCTGTCCCTGGGGGTGGCGAAGGTTTGCTGAAGGAGGATGGAAGCCACGAGATGAAGATGACTCCCGACAAAGGAACTGCCGGTCCAGTTCTCCCCAGGCAATGTTCTGGCAAACACCTGGTGGGTAAATTCCCACCACACGTCACCCACAAGACCAGGCATTGTTTCCACACTGTAGGGTGAACACGTTTCTAAGTAGGAAGGCTCCAGGCCATTCCTCAGAGAATATTTACATTCCTAGGAGATTTTTTTTTTTCTTTAATGGTGTAGGGGGGAGCATGTTTTTATTACAAAAAGTAGCCAAGATGGTGATGCTACCACAGGAGGCCTATGGTCTACAGGAAGAAGACTTGGTGACTGGACCCATACCGAGAAGCCATCTGCCTAAGAGACAGAAGTGATTCCGAGAACTCTGTTTTGCGAGTCCTCCTGGCAGAGAAGCAGCAGGGAGCTCTGATCTGTCCAATGCTGCTCTTGTGAGGAACAACTAGACGTGGAAGGAGAGGGAAGAGGTCTCGGTACCTGGGGGGCTGGGACACGCTTCCATGGAGAAGGAACAGGGCGCACAGCCTGATAGGGACCAGTCAACCCAATTCAAATGCACTTTTACTACATGGCCATTCTGAGTGGGTCTTGGCCAAATATGATGGTGAAGCTAGTAAGACTGCTGCTCTTGATCCTTAACACATTATTTGAAGTGGGCTTGGGGACAGCCCCCACCGTCAGAACCTGGATCTAGGTGGAGGAATGATCCTCCAATGAGGTGTGGTGAACTGACTGATATAAGGAACGTCTACACCACTTGGTTCAACACTGCTTCATGTATATCCTTATGGCACAGCGGGTTGGGGGAGGGCCAGCCAATCTAGAAACGAACATCCTGGCTCTCAGAGAGAAACTGGAAACCATACCAGGGGGACCCATGAAGACGATTCAAAGACATACTCATATTTACGTGAAAGCACATTGCTTTGGTGAGAAAAACCAACTCAGGAACAAACTGTTACATAACAAAGATTGAACTCTGTCAGCCAGGGCACAGCTCCAGATGGCTGTCTGGGCGGTGTGGGCTACAGGACGTGGGGATGGTCCGAGCCAGACTTGGACACACAGATTCCTCAGCAGGGGCCTGGAAAGTCCCAGGTCTGTTCTATGGAAGGGAAACAATTAAGATTCAAGGACTATCAGAAAAACATCCCTGCCGCACCCCACCATTACCAAAAAAAGAATAAAGAGACACAGACACACAGATAGTGTTCCCTGAAAGACATCTCAGGCTTACGAGAAGATGGGCGCACCCATCTTCTGAGGCGTGATCCCCAGCACTCCAACGCAGCACTGTTAACCCGTAGAGAGGTTGGCAGCTGGGTGGGCTGAAGAGTCTTCTGCCAGTGACCACCCAAAAGTGGCTGCCCCAGCTACTGCAGATAAAATAAATATGATGTAGGTGCCCCCAGATGGGCCATGGCCACCTAGGAGGCCTAAGAAAGGAACCAAAAAAGAAACACAGCGCTCAGTAGCAGCCTTTATGTTTTGCTCTTTCATGTATCCAGACCTGTTTCTAAAGAGGAAACTGAAACCCAAGGGTCCTCCTGAAGCTCAGCCAGAGGCCTTTCAGCAGCAAGCTCCCCACCTGGGCTGGGAAGGGGCGGCATCACTTGGAACTGTGCTGGGGCACTCCCCAGCCCAGCCCTGCCCAGAGGCATCCCAGCTTTCATCCCTCCTGTCCTTCCAAAACCCTGGGCTGTTTTCATGACAGTTTGTTTCCGTGTACTAAAGGAATGACGTATACAGAAATGTCGTCTCCTGAGCCCAGTCGGTCATTGGATATCCGCCATCCTCTATCCTTCAGGACACCGCGGGCACGCATCACCAGGTCCTGAGCTGCCAGCGTGTACCTGTGCAGGGAGAAGCACGGATGACATGGTCAGTGTGATATCAGGCAGAACTGGCATTTTTTTTTTTTCTTTAATGGTGTAGGGGGGAGCATGTTTTTATTACAAAAAGTAGCCAAGATGGTGATGCTACCACAGGAGGCCTATGGTCTACAGGAAGAAGACTTGGTGACTGGACCCATACCGAGAAGCCATCTGCCTAAGAGACAGAAGTGATTCCGAGAACTCTGTTTTGCGAGTCCTCCTGGCAGAGAAGCAGCAGGGAGCTCTGATCTGTCCAATGCTGCTCTTGTGAGGAACAACTAGACGTGGAAGGAGAGGGAAGAGGTCTCGGTACCTGGGGGGCTGGGACACGCTTCCATGGAGAAGGAACAGGGCGCACAGCCTGATAGGGACCAGTCAACCCAATTCAAATGCACTTTTACTACATGGCCATTCTGAGTGGGTCTTGGCCAAATATGATGGTGAAGCTAGTAAGACTGCTGCTCTTGATCCTTAACACATTATTTGAAGTGGGCTTGGGGACAGCCCCCACCGTCAGAACCTGGATCTAGGTGGAGGAATGATCCTCCAATGAGGTGTGGTGAACTGACTGATATAAGGAACGTCTACACCACTCGGTTCAACACTGCTTCGTGTATATCCTTATGGCACAGCGGGTTGGGGGAGGGCCAGCCAATCTAGAAATGAACATCCTGGCTCTCAGAGAGAAACCGGAAACCATACCAGGGGGACCCATGAAGACGATTCAAAGACATACTCATATTTTCGTGAAAGCACATTGCTTTGGTGAGAAAAACCAACTCAGGAACAAACTGTTACATAACAAAGATTGAACTCTGTCAGCCAGGGCACAGCTCCAGATGGCTGTCTGGGCGGTGTGGGCTACAGGACGTGGGGATGGTCCGAGCCAGACTTGGACACACAGATTCCTCAGCAGGGGCCTGGAAAGTCCCAGGTCTGTTCTATGGAAGGGAAACAATTAAGATTCAAGGACTATCAGAAAAACATCCCTGCCGCACCCCACCATTACCAAAAAAAGAATAAAGAGACACAGACACACAGATAGTGTTCCCTGAAAGACATCTCAGGCTTACGAGAAGATGGGCGCACCCATCTTCTGAGGCGTGATCCCCAGCACTCCAACGCAGCACTGTTAACCCGTAGAGAGGTTGGCAGCTGGGTGGGCTGAAGAGTCTTCTGCCAGTGACCACCCAAAAGTGGCTGCCCCAGCTACTGCAGATAAAATAAATATGATGTAGGTGCCCCCAGATGGGCCATGGCCACCTAGGAGGCCTAAGAAAGGAACCAAAAAAGAAACACAGCGCTCAGTAGCAGCCTTTATGTTTTGCTCTTTCATGTATCCAGACCTGTTTCTAAAGAGGAAACTGAAACCCAAGGGTCCTCCTGAAGCTCAGCCAGAGGCCTTTCAGCAGCAAGCTCCCCACCTGGGCTGGGAAGGGGCGGCATCACTTGGAACTGTGCTGGGGCACTCCCCAGCCCAGCCCTGCCCAGAGGCATCCCAGCTTTCATCCCTCCTGTCCTTCCAAAACCCTGGGCTGTTTTCATGACAGTTTGTTTCCGTGTACTAAAGGAATGACGTATACAGAAATGTCGTCTCCTGAGCCCAGTCGGTCATTGGATATCCGCCATCCTCTATCCTTCAGGACACCGCGGGCACGCATCACCAGGTCCTGAGCTGCCAGCGTGTACCTGTGCAGGGAGAAGCACGGATGACATGGTCAGTGTGATATCAGGCAGAACTGGCATTCTGGAGAGGCTGGGAAGGAGGCATTACTACAGACTGTGTAGACGGTCTCCCTGGGTCGGGAAGACCCCCTGGAGGAGGGCGTGACAGCCCATCCCAGTATTCTTGCCTACAGAATCCCATGGACAGAGGGGCCTATTGGACTACAGTCCATGGGATCGCAGAGTCAGACATGACTGAAGTGACTTAGAACACACACACAGTGGAAAAGAATCCGCCTGCAATGCAGGAGACGTGGGTTTGATCCCCAGGCCAGGAAGATCCTTTGGATAAGGAAATGGCAACCCACTCCAGTATTCTTGACTGGGAGATCCTATGGACTGATGAGCTACAGGCCACGGGGGTCACAAAAGAGTTGGACATGACTTAGTGTCTAAAGAACAACAAAGTAGCAAAAAGCCAAGGCCATCTTTTCCCCAAATGCAGGGTGCCTAATGTGAGGATACTATTTAGGTGGTAGCCAGACTTACAATAAAGAACCTAAACTGTTCTGCTCAGTTCTCTTTTGAGAATTTTGCTGTCAGTGAGAGAGCCCTGGTTTAGTGCTGGTGGACCTTTAACACACATCTGTTCAGGCTCAGAGCTTTCTACGGCAGTCTCCAGCGAAAGAAGTACATGGGAAAAACAGGTTTTGTTTCCAATGTTTTATTTTTAGAGCCACATTGCTTTTAGGCCAAAGGATGGTCATTTTCCATTTCTGGTAGGGCAAATCTCCTTTTTAATTTGTTTTTAAAAAGTGAGTCGATTTAAAGAAAAATACACTAGCACAAGTAAGAAGGAACCTAGCAAAGATGGGATGGTTTTACTGGCGCCAGGCAGAGACGCCTTGGTGTGGGCCATCTGTCTCGTCCGCCTCCGTCAGTATGCCATGTTCTTCTGTTCACCACTGTACGTACAGTGAGGGGTCCCCAAGGGTTTGAAAATAAGATTGCTCACTGAGATTTACCCATAAATATAAAGAGAAGAATGCCTATGATAAATGGACGAAAAGTATTAAAATCTAAAGACAGACTGATGTGGGAGGTGATTTGGGTGTATGTAGCCTGGATGAGCCTTGAGGCCTAAAACAAAGAGAAAAAAAACATTGGCAGGTTTCTGTCCAAATACCGACTGAGGTAGAGAGTCTTAGCCAATAGACTGCAAAGAAATTTAGTTCCACTGGTAGGGCCACGTTTAGTGGGGATGTGCCCAAAGAGCCTCTGCCATACAGCACAGAGTTTACCTTTATTCTGATTTCATGTTCACTGTATAACCTTCTAACTACGATCTGTCTCCCTTTATAGGCATGCTGACAGAAAAAGAATGAGCTTGACATTTGTACTTGAAGAACATCAGTCCTGTTTCTCCATTTAAACATCCCAGAAGTTTGCAGATCAGCCATGAGAGCTTGGTTAAGGTGAGCCCAACCCTGATGATGAATCTGTTCTTTGTATGTTGATTAAACCAGTTTCTGAGCTTGAGAAATGAAGCCAGACTCTGGTACATCACCAAGATAGTAAGTGTCACTCTGTAAGGAAGGCCTCTTGGAAGCCAGCCCATGGAACCTGAATAGCAGGCCACCCTAATGTTACTATGGCCTTTCCCTGCTGGAATGTCACTCAGCCTGGCCCTGAGAACTGTGAACTGTAGAATTCAGAACACCAGAAGCCTCCTGTATTTCTTCTGTTAAAAGCCCTTATGGGTTAACCTGACTCATGTTAGAAGAGACCAGAATCTAGTCCTGTCATTACATTACTTAAGAACAAAGTTTGTAGCAGATGATCTCAGGACAGATAGTTGAGATTCCAGGCTGTAGGATCTTTGAGACTCAAAGTTTACTCAACCCAGGTAGTGGAGAGAAGTGTGGCAAATTCTACAGGTGGCAGAGAGAGGCTACTTTTTAATATTAATACAAAATAAATGACTTTCCTCCTAGAGAACGGGTGGTAGGTGAGTGGAAGAAATGCCCTCTTGTACGCATATTGTTAGAATGATGAGCTTTGAGGTAGAAAGCTCTTAAGTTATGCCTGAGGGCAGATGCCACCAGTAGGCCCTCTCTGAGGGTCCTCCTCCTACTGAGATCAGAAAGTAAACGGAAAGGACTCCAACAAGGCCTTTGGCTAAAGAGCCTAATAAATGTCCCCCTATCCACACACTGCCACTTAAATACTGTGTTCATAGGTGCTCTCAGATGCTCACCCCAGGTTATTCTTGGTTTTATATTAAATTGTTGTCTGAATACAACCTCACAGGGAAAGGCTACCAGCAACATCAGGTGATGTTTATTATCCTGCTGATTGCCCAGGGTCTAGACCTTAGCCTTTCAAGTTTAGAAAGCTGGCCACCATCAAAAAGTCTACAAATAATAAATGCTGGAGAGGGTGTGGAAAAGGGGGATCCACCTACATTGTGCTTGTGGGAAAGCAAACTGGTGCAGCCACTATGGAGAACAGTTCCTCAAAAAAAAAGTGGGGGCAGCTACCATATGATCCAGCAATCCCACTCCTGGGCATATATGCAGAGATGAAAGCTCTAGTTTGAAAAGATACATGCATCCCAGTGGTCATACTTACAATAGCCCAGACATGGAAATAACCCAAGTGCCCATCAACAGATGAATGGATAAAGAAGGTGTATATATGTTGATGTATACAATAGACTGCCATAGCAAAGAATAAAATATTGCTGTTGTGGCAACATGGATGACCCTAGGGGATATCATTCTAAGTGAAGTCAGAGAAAGAAAAATATTAAATGACGTATATGTAGAATCTAAAAATATAACAAAGTGAATCTATTTATAAAACAGAAACAGACATAGGAAGCAAACTTACTGAAGGGAAAAGAGGTGAGGGGATAAATTAGAAGTATCAGATTAACAGATACACACTACTCTGTATAAAACAGATGAACAAGGAACTATATATATTCAGTATCTTAGAATAACCTATAATGGAATAGAGTCTGAAAAAATATATATGTATTTAAAACTTACGTATGTATATATAAAAGAATCTAAGAAAGTAGATGTATGTATAACTGAATCACTTTGCTGTACACTTAAAACTAAAACTAATGCAATATTGTAAATCATCTACACTTCAATAAAAAGCTAAAATCAAAAAAGTGCCAGCTTTGTTTCATTTAAGTCACATAAGAGTACCATCCGTAATTAACGGCAAGAGGCTATCCTGATATTGCTATTGCTAGAGATTTTGGGTATTGAAAAAAGGGTCAAAATTAGTTTATGATATTTAAAAAGCAGCATTAGGTCACCTAGAAAAGATGGTTACCCAGGAACCCTGGGAAAGGGGTTCTAGAAAATTAAAATTTTATTAGAGACTTTATTTATTAAAGACTCTAGAAAGTTAAAGTTTTATTCTCAAAGCTGCTTACTGCCCATGCTAAGAAAACTTCCTTTGAGCCTGCATTTCTCTTTTCCATTCATTCTGTCCTCCCTCAGGTGAAATCTTGGTAGAGAAATCCATTTTGCTTCCTCAGGCAAGAGTATAAGTAGGCTTAATTTGGGAAGAAGGCAATAGCACCCCACTCCAGTACTCTTGCCTGGAAAATCCCATGGACAGAGGAGCCTGGTGGGCTGCAATCCATGGGATCGCTAAGAGTTGGACACGAGTGAACGACTTCACTTTCACTTTTCACTTTCATGCATTGGAGAAGGAAATGGCAACCCACTCCAGTGTTCTTGCCTGGAGAATCCCAGGGACGGGGGAGCCTGGTGGGCTGCCGTCTACGGGGTCTCACAGAGTCGGACAATGACTGAAGCGACTTAGCAGCAGCAGCATTATAAAAACTGCTATTTTAAATTTATTTTTGCCATCATTCTTTCATACATATAGAAATTTGCATCACCAATTGACCCACCAGTAAGCTTGGTAATATCTTTAAATTCACTAATTTATACTTTAGCAGTTTACTATTCAGTCTACTCAGTGAGTTCCTTTATTTCCATCACCTGTTTTTCACCATTGCAAATTTCCATTTGGTTCTTTTCCAAATCCTTATCTTCTTTACCTTATGGTTCTATTTGTAAATGTTTAAAGTTTCTCTCAGCCTGCTCTATTAGGTTTTCTTTGGGGGGGCGGGAATAGAGGGAAGGCTCTGTTATCCTTTCTCATGCTAGGTTTAAAGATAGAGGCTTCTCTTCAGTAGGGTTGTTTACTGTGTGCCGTAGGGTATCTTCAATGATTTTAAAAATGTGCCTTTACTGGGGTTCCTCCAGTTCTAGAACATATTTTAGTTCTGGAACACACTTTAGATGAATTTCTTGGCTTAGGATCCCCAGGCCCCAGGAGAGGTGTGAGACTTAAACTCACTCTTTCTGCACGTGGTAGGCCTACACAGCACCTCCGCACAGAGCCTCAGTTTCATCAGGTCCTTGCCATCATCCATGTGCTGTGGGAAGGCTGTTTCCACTTGAGTGGGAAGCTTAGAGAGAACCCCTTAGACCTAACACTGTGGCCAAGAGCCCAGCGTCCTCCACCCGACTTCTCTTTGCCAGGCTTCCCTAGTGAATGCAACATCTCCCCTGTAAAAGAGCCATCTGCGAGGGCCATTGAAGGGCACACTGATCAGATGCCATTGGCAATAACTGGAGACTTCAGCTAACCTCTAGAATGGGGTTCCTTCATGTACAGGAGACTATAGAGGGAAGGCTCTGTTATCCTTTCTCATGCTAGGTTTAAAGATAGAGGCTTCTCTTCAGTAGGGTTGTTTACTGTGTGCCGTAGGGTATCTTCAATGATTTTAAAAATGTGCCTTTACTGGGGTTCCTCCAGTTCTAGAACATATTTTAGTTCTGGAACACACTTTAGATGAATTTCTTGGCTTAGGATCCCCAGGCCCCAGGAGAGGTGTGAGACTTAAACTCACTCTTTCTGCACGTGGTAGGCCTACACAGCACCTCCGCACAGAGCCTCAGTTTCATCAGGTCCTTGCCATCATCCATGTGCTGTGGGAAGGCTGTTTCCACTTGAGTGGGAAGCTTAGAGAGAACCCCTTAGACCTAACACTGTGGCCAAGAGCCCAGCGTCCTCCACCCGACTTCTCTTTGCCAGGCTTCCCTAGTGAATGCAACATCTCCCCTGTAAAAGAGCCATCTGCGAGGGCCATTGAAGGGCACACTGATCAGATGCCATTGGCAATAACTGGAGACTTCAGCTAACCTCTAGAATGGGGTTCCTTCATGTACAGGAGACACAGTACTGAAATAAAGTCACAAACGATGTTTAGGTAAAAATGAAGCCACCTGTGGAGATCATTCCTAATAAGCTGATCAACTCAACACAACTCCAGGCCCTGAGTTAGGGAAAGGTTTGTGCCCCAGCTCCAGTCTCAGCCAGGCTGGGGGACACTTCAGAGCTCACCATCATCCTTCAACCATCATCTTGCGCCAGGCATGAAATCACTTGTAAGGTTGCTTTATCTCAAGACTGCTGCTCAGGGAGAAGAAGAAACATTTTCCCTGGAGGGAAAGGGCTGCTTCTCCTCTCTCCCATTTCATTCTCCTACAGTTTCTACCTGACAGGGGCTGCCTGGTTTGGTAACAAAGGGAGAGAATGTGTCCCATGGCAGTAAGACAGGAGGGCTCTCCTGAGTCTGCTGCTGAGGCTGAGCACAAACGCACCACAGAATGAGGGGTGAAGGGAGCCACGGGAGAAAATCTGAAGTCAAAACACGAAATATCAGCACAATATACAAGAGAGCTGCAGAGAACACGGTGCAGCTGAAGACGCAGAAGGGATGAGGATTCCGGTACACCTCAGCCAGGACGGGGTGAGGCCACTGAGGAGCCTGTGATTCCTGGAGCTGGATGTGGGGCGGCAGCAGGGCCAGGACCTAGGGTCTCACTCAGAAGGTCAAATCGAATGGGGGAAGCAGTGCAAGAGGAGCTGGAGCACTCAGCCCTCTGCACCGAAGAGTCTCCCAAGGAGACAAGGTGTGTACTCGGAGAGCATTTCTCTTCTATGGCCGACGCTTTCCGTATTGATCGGAGGGGTTCTGCTGAAAGAGATGGCTGTGGGGAGGGGGCCCTGACTTGGCCACAGCACAGGGCCTGGCGCAGAGGATTCCTCAGGTCAGAGCAGGGACAGCAGGGGAGGAAAGAAAAGCCAAGAAGGGAGAGGAGCTGAAGGACTGCTGAAGGCCAGAGGCTCTTTTCACAACCACTGATGCTAAAGAGGGCGGGAGGGGGCGGGGGTGGGCAGTGAAGCCGGTTGGTAGATCCTCCATCCACCTTGCCATCTCCAGGCACTTAGTGCTCTCACCTCTTGGGTGGGCACAGGGAGGCTTCCTTGTGTAGGCTGGGCTGCCTGGGGTCCTAGCCTGGGTGCAGCACCACCCACATGGTGGGTGGAAGGGGGCTCTGAAGAAACTCCTTAGCTTCCCAGAGCCCCTCTTTCTGACTTGTGCATCTGGAATAATGCTAGCGCAGGCCTCAAAGATCCTGTGGAGATAAACAAGATCCTTCCTAAACCAGTTTCCTCATTAGACACAAAATGCCTCTCTCCCCACCAAAAGTTTTGCACCTTTTGCAGAGTCTGTTCCCACGAGACCACATCTGAATCGGCAGCACAGTGTCAAAATTAAGTCCATGTCAGGCCTCAAGCTGTAATCCTGCCTTAAAGCCAACAGTTCATCTTGGGAGGAACTTCTCTTTGCCATTTGGATGGTACAGACAGGGCCTTACAAGGAGGCAGGAACCAGGGGATTGATGGGTTCTCAATGGTGAAGGTGAAAGGTGAAATTGCTCAGTCGTGTCCGACTTTTTTGCGACCCCATGGACTGTAACCTACTAGGCTTCTCCGTCCATGGGATTCTCCAGGCAAGAATACTGGAGTGGATTGCCATTTCCTTCTCCAGGGGATCTTCCTGACCCAGGGACTGAACCCCAGTCTCCCGCATTGGAGGCAGCCACTTTAACCTCTGAGCCACCAGGGAAGCCCAGTGGGTTCTGAATATTTGCATATTAAAGGCAGCCTCCCATCTACGGTGGCCCAGCAGTAACCAGGTGGGATGGGAATAGGAGAAGGCCTCTCTGCCTGCTGAGCAGGCCCCTGAGACTGAAGAGGTGGAAAAGCCCTCCCAAGCTTGGGAACATTCATCAGCAGGGATCTATGGTGACCGGGTAGGTGGGGGGTGAACTGGAGGGGCTCTTTGTTGTGCTTAGAACCAGGCAACTGGCCCTGGGAGGAGGCCCATCCCAGGCTTACTGCTGAGAGCCAAGCCACAGGTACCCTTGTCTGTCTCTGAACCCCCAAAGGTTCTGCTTCTGTCCCCTGACCGGTGCATGGGGACTGCATTCAGGCAGAGCACCCTAAGATGCGGGAACAGTGACAGCCAGGCCCACAACACTGTCACGTTGTCCCCTGTGGGTCTGCGTCAGCAGGCCCAAGGCTATGGACTGGGGAGAGCCCACCACCCCTGCCAGAGTGGGTGAGAACACCCACCAGGCCTCGTCCACTTCTCTGCCCCTGGCACTGGCTTCCTGGTTTTCTCAAGGTGGTGTGTGTTTAGTTCAAATTCCACACAGCAACGTATCAGTAGGAGGGGGCATAGCAGACCATTCTCTTCTCCATTGTCTCTGGAAAGCCCTTTCAAATGACCTGATGTTCCAACTAAGGGTCCACGCAGCTCTGCGTCAACGGCCACATCAACAGCACCGAGGAAGGAAAGATGGGCCTGGCAGTGGGCGGCTCAGAGGCTGGCAAGGGCAGAATGGGCTGACATCCACGTTCCCAGGTCTGAGTATGCTCAGCACTGAGAATGAAGCAAAAATGCAGATTTTCTCTAGTCTTCAGCACGAGATCAAACACTCACCAATTTGTTCTTAAAACCTGTAACTGCTATGAGGGTGGGGCCAGGGATGGAGCGAATGAAGGGGAAACCTGCCTTTTCACATGTGAGCGTGGTTTTTCTTTTTTTGAAAAGTTTTTTGACGTTTGGCTGCGCTGGCTCTCCGCTGCTGCACACAGGCTTTCTCTAGCGCAGTGTGCGGGCCTCTCACTGCGGGGGCTCCTCACTGCGGGGGCTCCTCTTTTTGAGGAGTTGTGGCACCACAGGCTTAGCTGCTCCACGGCATGTGGACTCTTCCCGGACCAGGGATCGAACCCATGTCCCCTGCATTGGCAGGCAGATGCTTATCCACTCTACCACTAGGCAAGTCCTGAGGCATAGTTCTTCAAAATGAAGTGGCCCTGGGAAAAGCTCAGGCAGCACAGAAAGATTTCATCAGAAGGACCTTTGTCTTCTGCCAAAGCAGGTTTCACATTATCAAGGCAAGTAGGACCTGCCCTAGTGTCTTGGTGTCAGTGCTGGTGGGTGTTTTACTCTTAACTTCCCACTGATTAATCTCTTCCTTATCAAGGCTCACAGTTTACTGAGATGAGGAGAGCATGGAAATGAAGAACACTTAAGGTGTGACCGTCAAGAAGGCGTCTTCTCTCGTTAGGGAGATATTATATGGAATTTACAGATTTAGTACCCCTTAATAAGCCCCTCGAATGTCACGGCAGAGGGCTGAGGGTCATTAGATCCAAGTCACCATGATGAGGTTGCCACAAAGAGAATTTGGGAAATGAAAAGTGAAGTCACTTAGTCATGTCTGACTCTTTGTGACCCTGGGCAAAAAAAAAA
>SJYC01110776.1:0-24835 GCA_006408675.1 Madoqua kirkii | reverse complement strand
AAAATGAAGCGGGAAAAAAAAAAAAAAAAAAAAAAAAAAAAAAACCACCAAAATCCTTGCCAGGTCTTACCTGGGCACTTGGAATGTGAATCCATGCCACGTTTTCATGTGTGGTTGACTGTTCTTTGGCCCTAAGTCCACTCAGCTTTGCCCACATCTTTCTCCTTTAGCAATTCTGACAATTTTTATTCCTTTCTAGCAGATTACTAAGCATCTTCTTTGCATGATTACATACTTGCCTCCATTTTGAACATTCTTTCCAGAACACCCACCACTATACCCCCAGCCTTACAGAGGGATATTTTGCTTCAGAAAACCCCTTCTGGGCCTTTCTCAGAGCACTGTTTCCAAAGTTTGCAGGATGCTTAGGCCTCATATGAGAATCTTACCAGGATTAGTATAGACAGTGACAGGTCATGTAGCTCAACCTCCATGAATTCCAACCACCCCACCTGAGGATGTGGACTGGGTGTATTTCTTATCAACAGCTCATTCCATGACTCCACAAATGATGCACAGAAACGCCAGCGCTGCCTCACTTCAGGGCATAACCCAGTAAAAAGGAAAAGAGCCACTGTACTCATATTCTGGCTTGTTCTCAAAGCCTTCTTTTAATTTTCTGATTCCTTTGTCGAGATAGTTCAAAACAGCCAAAGGACTTAATAAGAAACACTGGCATCAGGAAGGTCATACAGCTCATTTTTACCCCACCTCTGCCAGAGAAGACAGTGCCAGGGTTAGAACTTCGCAAACATATCTTTCTCTTAATTACCTTTTCCTTCACAATGCACCCTAGAAGGAGAGACGCTATTTTATTTTTTTTATTGTAAAGGATGTCATCAGAGGAAAACAATGCTGGCAGTTTGTCAAGAATGGCTGTCACAAAGAGAAGAGAAAGAAAAACCTACACATAACACAGACAAAAGCTATATCATCAAATGGCACAACCTAAAAGCCCTTTCCTGTCACAGGGCTAATGCCCTGCCTCCTTCTGACCTGCTGAATTTCTAGACAAACTGGGCAAACACAGCAAAACTCAAAATGAAACAGGCCATTCAAAATGTCAAAAGCAGTGGCACTGTGCTCAGCTGTCGTTCTGCTGCCCTGCCTCTCTCAAGGGGGCCACCCTCGGGCTGCATTGCCCGTTCTCACTTTCTATCAAACGACTGGCCGGCCTGGTGAGCTTCTTCGGGTGTGGACCCAGGCAGCCTCCATTCCAGCTACTCACATGATTACAGGGGCAGATCTGTGGTCCTGGGCTACCTCTGGGGAGAAAGGACTCCTCCTGGCTGAGGAACACCTCGAGCCACGGGAAGGCAATGATAGCAGGTCTGCCTTCAGCACAGAAATTATGACTTAGGCTAAAACTTACCAGGACAGCTTCCAATCCTATTTCTCTTTGGCATGAAAAGATGGAACAGGTCCCAGTCAGGAGGGCACCATCAGGAAGCCAGCACTGTGGCTTTTGGGACTAAGCTCTCCACAGGTCTCCCAATGAGACACCCTAAGCCTCCATGTGAACACGGCTCCCTCCTTCCAAAGCTCACAGTTACATGCAAGGACATCACACACAGGAAAGATCAACGTCATTTTACATAATGCCTAAGTCGTGAGTTTGAAATAAAATAAGATTGCATGATTTCCCAATATGGCTTAAATTACTAAGGAGCACAGAGCGGGAAGGGTGGCAATCCACACGTCATATTTTCACCATCAGATTGACCAGAATGTTTTCTGATTATGGATTAGCATGAACAAGTTACACGAATCCATTTCATTATCACAGACTGTCTTCCTCCCTGTAATCTTCACATTCATTTATCTCGTTGAGTGCTTGAGGTCTGACATGACCTGCACCATCCACCTCTCACACAGAGATTACCCCACACTAAGCCCAGGCAGTCATACCGACTGTTGGGCTCATTGAAGATCACCCTGTCTCCCCTCGCCAATGTCACCCCAGCCTGCACTGCCTGGCACATTCTCTGTCACGCCTCACATTTAAGTTCAGATATCCCTCCTAGTGGGAAGCTTTCTTGCCTGGCCCTTGTGCCATCCCTCTAGTCATTCACATTGTAACTTCCTTATGCTTTTGTAACCTCCAGACTTGAAACTCCAAGAGATCTGTTTTCTTCACAAATTCTTCCCCAGTGTCTAGCAGGCCATGGCTTACAAAATAGGTCTTCAATATTTTCCAATCGAATGAATCTGAATGGGAATTATTTGGCAAAGAAGATACCCTCCCCCATAAGGTCTCACAGTTTTAAGATTTCAAAAACCAACCAGAATTTTTCTGATCTCCAGCCAGGTATTCCATCTCTTAGCAATAAAACTGTGCCCATTTAATAACTTTTTCTTTCACCCATTCCTCTAACTGATACAGAATTCTTTCTTAGGTGTTGGTTTGCCATTTTCCCTGAAAGGCAAATTCACAGGCTTTTTCTTTCCTGTCCTTTTGTTCCACAGAGGTCTGTGTAAGCCCTGCTCCGTAGGTAACAGAGCTCATGAAGCTAGGAACTGGCTTTGACCTGGCATGCACCTGCCCAGTGACAGCACTGCCCACAGGCACCACTCCCTGGAGGGCAGATTTGTTGCCATGGAGATAGGAGCTGGCAAGCAAAACCAAGCCAGCTTGGAGAGATTTTAAAAAATACTGGGTGCCTTTTGACTCATACCTATCAGATGGCTTTGCAAAGCTTCACAAAAATAATTACAGTAGGGAAAAATCAACAGGAGAATGTTGCTAACAAGTAGGATACAGATTAAAACTAAAAGCTCAACAGGAAAAAAATGTATTCAAATTCAAATAAAATAGTCTTACTTCCTGTACCATCAATTCCTTTCCACCTGGGAAAAGTTATACCAAACAACTCTTAGAAAGAGAGAGAATGTCTAGCTTTAAATTTTTTCCTGAAGGAGTTTTTGGTTGTTGTTGTTGTGAAATATATGAAACACATAAACATAGCAAAAAATATAGAATAACAACAACAAATACCCAGTAGTGCTTATTATATACCAGGCAATTCACTTTATATATTCATACAAGCATTAGGTCAGGGCCTCCCCGCTGGCGCTAATGGTAAAGAACCTGCTTGCCAATGCAGGAGATCTAAGAGACTTGGGTTTGATCCCTGGGTTAGGAAGGTTCCTTGGAGGAGGAATTGGCAACCCACGCCAGTATTCTTGCCTGGAGAATCCCATGGACAGAGGTGCTTGGCAGGCTACAGTCCATAGGGTTGCAGAGTTGGACAGTACTGAAGCGACTTGGCAGATGTGCAAGCTTTAGGTTAGGACTACTGGAACTTCCATTTTACAGACGAAGAATCTGAGACATGGAGAGGTTAAGAAACTTCCCCAAGGTCACAAAGTCTAGGAGGGGTAGAACCTGGATTTAACCTCAGGTTAAATGACTAAATTCATACTACTAACCACTGGACTATGCTACCTCTCACAGCTGGCATACAAACAAATGTATACACAAATGAAGAGTCTACAAGTAACATGAGCAGTCATGCGCCTGCCGTGTAGCTAGAGAAACAAAACATGATCAGTAAATGTCTCAGGAGCTCTCTGTGGACGCCTCCTCAACACGTATCTCCCGCTGCCACTTCTCTTCCCAAGGTAGCCATTAACTGAATTTTGTGTTAACGCTCTTTGTAATTTTAATATCTGCATCCCTGAGTGATTCATTTTCTACTTTATGTAAATAGAATCATGATATGTGAATTCTTATATGACTGGGTTCATACAATTCAACATTGTATGAACTTTGAGTTCATACATTGAATGTCTTTGAGATTCTTCCCTGTTAAAGATCACAGCTTTGGTTCATTCACATCTGGGGGCTGTGAATTATTCTGTTCTTTGTCTATCCTCTGATTGGCCATGCAGGCTGCTTCCAATTTTTATCACAAAAAACAACTGTATGGATAGCTTTTTGGATGAACTGAATTATACTAGCACCAGAAAAACAAAACAGAACAAAAACACCTGGGTTGCTTGTTAAAACACAGATACTTGGGTCCTACCATTGGAGTTTTATTAGACAGATCTGGGTTTGAGCCTGAAATTTTGTATTTCTAACAGGCTCTCAGATGATGCTGATGCCATGTGGCCTCAAGACTCCTCTTTAAGAACCACTGCTCCAGGGCACAGACTTAGGAGCGGAGCTTCTAGTTTACAGGATGTGCATATGCCCAGCTGTCTTCAGAGTCCATGTACAAATTCACAAATCCATCTGCATTTCTTCTCCATGTTTTTAATTATTTCCACTCCTCTGTTGAAGTGTTTTTCATGTATTTATTGGCCATTAATTTTCTTCTGTGTGATGACTAGTTCTTGCTCATTTTTATTGGGTTATTTGCGTTGTCCTTCTTGATCTGTGAGAGTTTATTGTTTTTTATGGGTATGAATCTCTCTTTGGTTATATAAGTTGCAAGGATCTTCTCCCAGTTCCTGCCTTGTCATTTTATTCCTTTTATGTTGCCTTTTGAAGACCAAAAGTTGGTGATTTTAATGTAGTCAAGGATATCAATCTTACCCTGTTTGTGCTTTCTGTGTCTTAAGAAATCCTTTTCTACTACAACTATGGCTGAGCACACACACACATCGAATCATCACTGTTTTCTATTATTAAGATTATTTATTTGCCAGCCCCCCTCATTTCTTATCGGTTTTATGGGAAATTTATCTACTTTGTTAGTCTTTCTCTTGTTTCTTTGGCCACACCATGCAGCATGTGGGATCTCAGTTCCCTGATGGGATCCAGCCCACACCCCCTACTGGCACTGGAAGAGCAGTCTTAACTGCTGAACCACAAGGGAAGTCCCTGTTAAAGTTTTAGGGTGTTTTTTTCTTTTCTTTTTGAGAAATTATGTTTTGTGGTAAAATATACATAACATAAAAATTAACATTTTTACCACTTTAAAGTGTATAGTTCTGTTGTGTTATGTACATTCACATTGCACACCATAAAGATCATAAAGATGGTCTCCTATGCTATTTCCTAAAAGTTGTACTTATTTTTTCCTTTAAGTCTTAATCTGCCTGGACTTGATTTTAATGTATGGTGTGAAGGAAGGATCCAATTTTAGTTTTTTTGCACCATCTTTATTCTGATTTTGTATTGATATCTAGAAAGGTAAGACCCATACAGAAATGTCACAAATATTCTTGGCATTTTGTTCTTCCATATATTCCTCAGAATCAGGTTGTGAAGTTCTATGAACTTTGGTTATAATTTTGGTTACAATTTTGTTTACTCAAGATCAACTGGGAGGAAAAATAATATTTTTGCAGTGATCCTTTTAAAGAATATGTTAGGTTCATTGACTGTGTTAGTCTCTCAGTTGTGTCTGACTATTTGGGACCCCAAGGGGTGTAGCCCACCAGGCTCCTCCATCAATGGGATTTTCCAGACAAGAATACTGGAGTGGGTAGCCATTTTCCTCTTGTATTGCTACTTCATCTGAGTTAGGGCTTCCTGGGGGCTCAGTGGTAAAGAATCTGCCTGCTGATGCAGGAGACTCAAGTTCCATCCCCGGGTTGGAAAGGTCCCCTGGAGAAGGAAATGACAACCCACTGTAGTATTCTTGCCTGGGAAATCCTGTGGACAGAGGAGCCTGGTGGGCTATAGTCTATGGGATCACAGAGTTGGACATGACTGGGTGACTAACGCTTTCATTTCAAGATATATTAAGGTGGCAAACTATTTGCAGTATGGGCTATTCCACGGGCTCCAGTCCAAGGAGCTGCAAAGAGTCGGACATGACTAAGCAGCCAAGCTCACACGCCCACATCTGAATCATCACTGTTTTCTATTATTAAGATTATTCATTTGCCAGGTCCCCTCATTTCTTATCACTTCTATGGGAAATGTATCTACTTTGTTAGTTTTTCTCTTTTTTCTTTTGCCACCTCTCAATTCCCTGATGAGATCAAACCCATACCCCATGCACTAAAGTGCGGTCTTAACTGTGGAACCACAAGGGAAATCCCTGGCAGAGTTTTAGGGTTTTCTTCTTTCTTTTTTTTTTTTTGAGAAATTATGTTTTCTGGTAAAATATACATAACATAAAAATTAACATTTTTACCACTTTAAAGTGTGTAGTTCTGTGGCATTAAGTGCATTCACATTTTACATCACCACCATTTATCTCCAGAACTTTTTCCTCTTTTCAAACGAAACCCTGTAACTGTTAAACACCGGCTCCCCATCCCCACCCCGTTAACCCTTGGCAACCAGCAACAGTCAGTTTACTTTCTGTCTCTCTGTATTTGACACATTGAACATGTATTTGTCTGTAGGTACCTTGTGTAAGTGGAGTCATACAATATTTGTCCGTCTGTGACTGGCTTATTTCACTGAGCATAATAACGTCCATCCATTCTGTAACATGTGTGAAAATCTCATTTCTTTTGAAGACTGATGAATAGTCCATTGTATTGTATAACCACAATCTGTTTACCTCATTCATTCGTCAGAGGTCACTTTAGGGGCTGCCACCTTTCTGTTACTGTGAATAATGCCGCTATGAACATGTGGTACAAGTATCTGCTTGACTCCCTGCTTTCGTTTTTTAGGGGTATATACCCAGAGGTGGAATTGGTAGATATAACTGTATGCTTAATTTTTTGAGGCATCTCCATATTGTTGTCCACAGAAGCTGTACCATTTTACAATCTCACCAGTAATGTACAGGAAGTTTCCATTTCTCCATCACCAAAACTTGTATTTTCTCTGTTTGTTGTTAAATAGCCAGCCTAATGGATGTGAAGTAGTACATCACTGTGGTTTGATTTGCATTTCCATAATGTGTTAGTCGTTTTAAAGAAACAAATTTTGGCTTTATCGTTCGTTTTTGTTGTTATATATTTGTTCTGTTATCTCTAACTTTTCTTTCCATCACTTTTCATGGGTTTATTCTGCCTTTTCATTCTTAATCTAGATGCTGTTGTTGAAATAAGGATCACAAAACTGAATTTTTTAATTAGAACAGTTGTTTATTAATAGCCTGTACCCAGGAAAAGGACACACAGTCCACAAGTGGACAGCACCATTCTTGCGGCTCCTCAGAACCCTGAAGTTATAAGAACTCTTTTGTACATGTTTGCGTAAGTGATATGGGCAGAAGAGAAGTGAAGCTGCTCAGTCGTGTCCCACTCTTTGCGACCCCGTGAACTGTAGCCCACCAGGCTCCTCCGTCCATGCGATTCTCCAGGCAAGAATGCTGGAGTGGGTTGCCATTTCCTTCTCCAGGGGATCTTCCTGACCCAGGGACTGAACCTGGATCTCCTGCATTGCAGGCAGACTCTTTAACCTCTGAGCCACGAGGGAAGCCCAATATGAGCAAAACTAGCCCAATAGTACAAATCAACCCTCTAGGTCTTCCTCTGAGAAATACTACCCTTCTCTATGGTTAGAGACCTCTTTTTCTGTGATCAGGAGTCTGGAACTTATGGGCAGGGTTCTTATGATCAGGGGAATTGGGAGGTTGGGAAGGTTGGGAAACTGATTTTACAATACAAAAGAAATATAGTCATTTTTCGCGGGTCAAGGATATGTAGAGTTTTTCATCTATGCATAATTCCTTAAATTAGGGGGGCAAAGGCTCGAAATTCAGCCTTTGAAGTCTTAATATGTAGTATTCTTATTATTCAAACCCCAGTAATTTCTAATTTTTATTATAACTTTTGTTTTTTAATAAACTTTTTAATAAAGAAGTCAATTTTCTTTCAATCCTATATAAAACAATAGCAATTTAAAACTTTATTTCTGAAAGTAAAATATTCACATATGAACAAGAAACTGCAAAATTCATACTTCCAGGAAATCCGAAAAGACAAAAGGTCTAACAGTGATTCGTAAGTTGTTTAGAAGTTTGTTTGTTAATTAAATGTGGGCTTTCTTTCCCTTCACTACTTTGAAAATTATACTTTCTGTTCTTCTATTCATTTTCTTACTATTAAACACATTTAAAGTCTAAAGTTAAACACTTATAATCTCTTTTCAAGTAGAACTATAACATACTTTAGCTGATTACTATACCCACTGGCCAATTCATTATGCTATTTTTATTCAGTATAATTTTTAACCTCACATTAGACATTCATATTGCTGTTTTATATAGTTAATGTATGTCTAAATATACCCACCTATGTACTTAATAGCTTAGTAATCTATTTTACATCTCCATCTTCCATCTGGGGTCATTTCCTTTTCTCACCTGAGGACATTCTTTAGAATTTCTTCAGAGGAGGCTTGGTGGCAGTAAAATTTCTCAGTGTTTTTCTGCCTCAAAAGGCTTTTACCTCATCCTCTTTTTTGATATTTTTAGTATATATAAAAAAATCCAAAAAACTGGATCTTCTTTTCTTAGCTAGCTGAAGATATGACTCCATTGTCTTGACTTCTGCGTTGTTTTTGAAAGGTAAGCTATCAGTGTAAATGCTATTCTTACGTATCTATTTCATCTTTCTTTCTGACTGCTTTTAGTATATTTTTTCAGTTCTTCAGTTTCATTATGAAATATCTATTTAAAATTTTCTCTTTACTTCTGCTTCAGATCTGTTGGGATTTCTGCATCTTAGGTTTAATATCATTCAACATTTCTGGATTGGAACTTGGTTTTTTCCTTCCCATTTTCTATAGAATTTCCTTTTGCACTTGTGTTTTCAGCATCTTTAGGTCATCCTCCTAGTCAGTCTGATTTCATGCTTTCCCTCTCTTTGTCTCTCCGAGCCATATTCTGGATTCTTCAGATCAGTTTTCAGTTCATCAGTGTGCTCTTCAACTCTCTCCAGTCTGTTTAATCCATTGAGTTTTTAGTTCCTATTTTTATATTTTTCATCTCTAGAAGTTCCCTTTTCTTATTTAAGAAATCTTTGCAGTCATTTTATAGTCTCTTGTCCTTATTCATGTTTTCGATGTTTTTAAAAACATTTATGAAACATGTTAAAGTGTTTATTTATATATTTTGGCTGATAAACCCAATAATGAAGTATTTACAGGTCCAGCTCTGATGTCTGTTGTTTCTGCTGGTTTTTACTCATGGTGACTTATTTCCTTGTGTTCTGAGTGGAAGATGCCTTTCTCTAGAAGGGATTTCTTTTTATTTCTGAGTCACCTAGAGTTGTTTAGAATATTAACACTGCCATAATATTATTCGGAATCCTTACTTTAAGGTTTCTCTCCTTTCCCAATGTTTCTTGAAAGAAACTGTTCTCCAACAGATGGAAATCAATACTGGGAACATCTGCTATCCTTCTTGCCAGGAGGATCACAAATCGGGTTATTCCCATTTTCAGAATATGAAGGGAGACTGTGAGGAAGATATACTGCTGAAATATCTCACAGTATTCTTTACTACTTGTATCTAGGTTTAACTTAAGGAGGATTTTTATCTGGCTGTCAAAGTAGGGAGTTCCCTGATCGCCTAGTGGTTATGATTCCAGGCTTTCACTGCTATGGCCCTGTCAGGGAACTGAGATCCCATGAGCCAAGCAGCATAGCCAAAAAAGGAAAGAAATAAATGTAGCCAAAAATCACAGGAAAAGATGCTCAACATCACTGATTATTAGAGAAATGCAAATCAAAAGCACAATGAGGTATCACCTTACACCCATCAGAATCGCCATCATGAAGAAACCTACAAACAATAAATGCCAGAGGGGGTAGAGGAAAGGGGGCTCTCTTACACTGCTGGTGGGAATATAAATTGATACAGCCACTATGGAGAACGGTATGGAGGTCCCTTAAAAAACTAAAAATAGAACTACCATATGGTCCAGCAATCCCATTACTGGACACTTTCCCAGGGAATACCATAATTCCAGAAGGCATATGCAACCCAGTGTTCTCTGCAGCACTATCTACAATAGCTAGGACATGGAAGCAGCCCACATGTCCATCAACAGAGGAATGGAAAAAGAAGATGTGGTACGTACATACTATACACATGACTATTAGCTTTGCCAGAGGGGGTAGAGGAAAGGGGGCTCTCTTACACTGCTGGTGGGAATATAAATTGATACAGCCACTATGGAGAACGGTATGGAGGTCCCTTAAAAAACTAAAAATAGAACTACCATATGGTCCAGCAATCCCATTACTGGACACTTTCCCAGGGAATACCATAATTCCAGAAGGCATATGCAACCCAGTGTTCTCTGCAGCACTATCTACAATAGCTAGGACATGGAAGCAGCCCACATGTCCATCAACAGAGGAATGGAAAAAGAAGATGTGGTACGTACATACTAAACACATGACTATTAGCCATAAAAAAATAACAAAATAATGCCATCTGCAGCAATATGGATGGACCCAGAGATTATCACACTGAGTTAACATAAGTCAGACAGAGAAATATCATATGATATTGATTATATGTGGAGTCGGAGGTAGGCGGGTAGGTACAAATGAACTTATTTATGAAACAAAAATAGAATGATGGAGGTAGAAACAAACTTGTGTTTACCAGGGGTAGGGGTGGGAGAGGCATAAATTGGGAGATTGGGACTGACATATACATAGTACTATATATGAAATAAACAACTAATAAGAACCTGGGAATAGAATCTAAAAAAAAAAACAGTGGGTATAAGTATTATATGTATAATTGATTCACTCTGCTGTACACCTGAAACTAACAAAACAGTATAAATCAATTATATGCCAATAAAAATTAAAAAAAAAATGATTACTCCCCAAAAAACAAAAAAATAGAAATGTAGTCCTTTTTGCAATTTAGCTACTAAACCATTTATATCAGCTCATAAATGGTGAATCATAAATGATGAAAATTGCACGATTATCTATTTTATTCACATCATGAAACACCACTTGATTAACAACCCTCCAATCATGGAAATGCACAAACCTGTGAGGGTCATCTGGATCACAGTTAGGGAGAAACTGAGTGATTGCTTCCGCCACTTCTTCATTTGATAAAACATCCCAGAGTCCATCAGTGGCCAAGATCAGCACATCATCTGCTCCATGCTCGTATTTGGAGAGATCGTAGACTCTTACCTGAAAAGAACAGGAATGCCCTGCTTAAGAAGTTAGGAGCATACTATTCCCCTTAACAGACTGGCTTCTGATTTCCCTTCCCTTTTCTTGCCCAGCCCAGTGGTTCTTAAGTGTGCCCCGTGTTGCACATGGCTGTGCAGCACGCTTTGTGGCCGAGGGTAGCCTCCTTTGGAGACTTGCTGTGTAGACATTTGGGGCCCAAACACAACTGTAAATGAGCCCAAGAAATTAATAGTTGCCAAGGAAGAAGTTAACTGAAAATGTAATGCCCAACATGTGTCTGGAACAATGACACAGATACAGCAGTAGCTAGCAGAGCAGCAGGAAGCTTGCTGCCTTCCTTTCTTCGCACACCCAAACCAAAGACATTTAGTAGGTGTCTGCTCTGTGCCAGATGCTCTAAGTATAAACAGCAGGATTCCCTGCTTCTAAGCTCTCAGTCCGTGGGAGAGATAAGGCCAGTCTAGGCTCCATAGAAGCTGGATGCATGTATTGGTTTCGGTCTGCAGAGACACATTTTATTTCATGTCCTCACGTGATACCTTTTGGCTTGCCTTCTCTGAGATCCCTGGAGCTGGACTTGTCTCATGTAAGCATGGAGTTCTGATGCTGCACTTTAGTCTGAGGAGCCTCAATGTAGCCTAAGTTACAAAGGACACATGCCAAGTGTATGTCTTAGCAAACTTGAAGTCTTTCCTCATCTCTAGTACCTGAAATGACTTGGCTATTTCAACATCCCCCTTGATTCTTGGAAAAGAACAGAGTGACCTTAGCAAAACGAACACTAATGAAAATCAAGCCTTACTTCTGTTAGGCCACCCTAACTGGAGCTAATGTTCACCCTACTTGGGTGGCACAGAAGAAGAGTTGGGGATTTCATTGCTATGCCCTACTAATTTGACAGAATCAGCCCTGTCTGCACCCCCTCATGAACTGAGGACAAAGACAGATCAATTTCTTCAGTCTCCCACGTCTTTCAACCTCATTTCATTATCCTGTTTTCTAAAAACAAGTCTAAGTGACAGCTGCAGGCCAGGGGAGGGAGGAGGATGGCATGTAGGCAGCTGTCCCTATGTCCCATCATAGAGTCACTGTCCTGTCATCTCAGATCTCGAGACAATACAGTTATAAGAGGCCTACAGAATGTTCACATCCACATCTGTAAAAGCCAAGCCTCCTATATTTCAGGAAGGTTTGACTAAGCCAGTGACACCCTGCTACGGGATGAACAGCCTACACCCAATAGCAGAAAACAACAAAATGCCCACACCTGCCCCAAAGGTTTTAGAAAATAAGCTCAAATGGAAAATAGTCTCTGTGACTGGTGAACAAGACAGCAACAGTTTAGCGAATGGTACACACAGTATGAACCTTGCTCGGGAGCGTGGGGTGGGGAAAGAGCATTCACGGGAAGACTGGACTGGCTTTTAACATCTTCCTTTCAAAAGGCACATTCACTTCAGGGTAAGTTTATATTCTGGAGAACACACTGTGCCTTCTGGGGCCAAATTAAAGACAACAGGAGCAGGGATCTTAAATTTACAGCAAACTGGAAAGTCCCAAATGCCAGAATTTCAGCCTCAGGCCACTGAACCCATGTGGCTCGATTTTCCCTCTGTAGCAGCAAGCAAACTCCCTCTGCTTTATCTTCTGTGGTTCCCGGGTGTCTTGGAACAGTGCTTCTGAAAAGTTAATGCGCACAGCCATCAGCCAGGATCCTAATGAACGCAGCTTCTAACTCAGCGCTGGGGCCTGCGAGCGTGCCCTTCTAATTCGTTCCCGTGTGATGCCGGTGCTGCTGGTCGCTGGACCACTCTGATTACTAAGGCCACCAAGAAGTCCTGCTGGTTGGTAACAGGGCAACCAAGGGCTCCATGATATCTAGTAGTCTCCCCCTTAAGGGAGGTTACAGCAAGGACAGCAAATGGCACTTCTGAGCTTCCACTTTCAAGTCCTATATCATGTGTTGTTTTCTCCTCTATACAATCACTTGGCTTATGAGAGACTGCTAGCTTCTTATTGGGGTATACCTACAAAAAATTTCTGTGATAATTTGAGCTCCCTAGGATTGAAAATGTTCTTTGTAAAGGGAGAAAGGGAGATGTGGGTGTCACATGCTTGTAGCATCTTATATTTGAAGCTAAATATCAGATGCCACCTGCCTTCCAGCTTCTTTTAAAAGAGGTTTCATGGTGGGCGGAGTGGAGGAGGGAGGGTGTATGTGTATATACATAGCCAGTTCACATTGTTTACAGCAGAAACTAACACAGTATTGTAAAGTATCCTCCAATTAAAAGAACTTGCCAATCATTATTTCTGCCTGAAACATATGAGATACTTTCAGCATATCCTTTCTGAGAAAAATGATGAAAAATTAAGCTTAAATACATTTAAGAAGTCATGTAGTCATGTATGGATGTGACAGTTGGACCCTAAAGGAGGCTGAGCACCTAAAAATTGATGCTTTCAAACTGTGGTGTTGACGAAGACTCTTGAGAGTCCCTTGGACTGCAAGGAGATCAAACCAGTCAATCCTAAAGGAAATCAGTCCTCAGGATTCATTGGAAGGACTGATGCTGAAGCTGAAGCTCCAATACTTTAGCCACCTGATGCGAAGAGCCAACTCACTGGAAAAGATCCTGATGTTGGGAAAGACTGAGGGCAGGAGGAGAAGGGGCAACAGAGGATGAGATGGATGGATGGCATCACCGACTCAATGGACATGGGTCTGAGCAAGCTCCAGGAGTTGGTGAAAGACTATGGAAGCCTAGCATGCTGCAGTCCAGGGGGCCACAAATACTCAGACATTACTTAGCAACTGAAAAGAGAGGCTTCTTAGGGCTGAAGTAACATCCGTTTCATTTCAGGACCTGGCCTGTGGGTAGGGTGCCAATCTCTTCAGGCGCTTTCTGCTGGTCCCCAAAGTGTGGAGATTCAAGTTGTTTTAAGCGGAAGTTGTCCTGCCTGCTACTCAAGTAGAAATCTGGCCAACAGAATGGGTGTGGGTTGATAAATAGAAACATGTTAGAAAATGTTCCTTTTCAGTTCTATCAGAAAATTGAATCCTTCCCTAACTCCCCTATTCACATTTCCATACAACTCTCTAATGCAGTTTCCTTACCCAACAGGAAAATCCCTCTCAATACCATTCTCCAAGCAGCTTTTATGTAAATAATAAAAAGCTAGCCTCAACCCTATTCCCCGAGGCACTCCTCAATTAACATCCTTTTAGGTTTTGGTTTTTTTACTGCCACCCTTTGTTTCCTGCCCTTTAGCCAATTTCCAAAGGACTCTGCCAACTTTCCACTTACAGCTCGTGTCTTATACATTAACCTGAGATGCAGAACATTTTGTGAAAACCCCCTCAGCAAAGCTGGACTGCCGTGCAAGGCATCCCACTGCGCGCTCATCCTCCCCAGTAGCAAGGGTTTCAAAAGATTCCAGTGGGCTCTGCAGACCCGACCTTCCCTCCCTGGAGGCGCTATGGGCCCTCCTCCATCAGACCACACTCGCCATGCCAGAGAGCCTGTCAACTCCTCAAATAGCTTCTTAATGTTCCAGGAAGCCCCACATCAAAAGTATGGGCTCAGAGGCCCCCTAGGACTCAGACACAAGGAGGACAGTCTGTGGGAGAGGAGAAGGGCGATCGGCAAAGGCCCCTGTGGGAAGGTCTGGGGAACCCGGGCAGAGCTCCTAGTGGCTCCTGCCCTGGTGCCCCTCTGCCAGGAAAGGGAGAGAAAGTCCATGGGCATCCTGCAACTCCTGCCGTCTCTCAGAGCCGCAGAGAGGTGAGTGCTGGGTGGATCCCTCTGTCCTCCTGGATGCTTTGTGCCGTGTTTTTTGAGCACTTACTGTGTGCCAACCGTTGTGAACAAAAGTGACAAAAGTCCTCACAACTTCTCAACAAGGTGTGACAGACACACAAACAAATTACAATGTCAGAAGATGACAGGTGCTTGAAGACAAATCAGGCAGGCTAAGCAGAGGGGCAGGAGAGCGCTTTCAGAAGACGTGGTCAAGGCAGGCGTCTCTGGGAAGGCAGCATGTGAACAGCGGTCTGAGAGGTGACTTTCCTCTGGACCTTTCCACGGCTCCTCTCCTTCCCCTGGGGCCTGTCACTCCTCCTCTGGTTGAAGTACCAGACTGGTGGTGAAGGAGAGAGGCTGGGGGACAGTCACCTCCACTGCCAGAGCAACCCTGAGGAACCTCTGAGAGCAGCCATCTCTCTTTCTTTTCCACGATCCTCTGCAGACGCACTTCCTTTCAGGTTCACTAACACAATATTTACCTGTGTGTACCAATCTACGTTCACCTGTCTGTCTCTTCTACATGGAGAGTTATTCTCAAGCTTTAGTATGTTTTATGAATCACTTGCAGTACTCATAAAATTAAGATTCAAGGGCCCATCTGGAAAGATTCTGACTGTATAGATCTGAGCCCAGATATCAGGCTGTGTGCATGGCAGGTCACTTCAGTCTGGTCTGACTCTTTGCGACCCTATGGACTGTAGCCCGCCAGGCTGCTCTGTCCATGGGATTTTTCAGGCAAGCGTACTGAGTGGGTTTCCATTTCCTCCTTCAGGGGACCTTCCCGACCCAGGGATGAAACCTGCATCTCTTATGCCCCAGCACCACTAGCCCCCACTGGGAGCCCAGATTGGGTAAAGAAGGGCAATTCCAAATCAAAGGGTGGGGGACCCTCTCCTTGAAAACACAGTTTTAGGGCAATAAGCTACCCCAGGGCAAGGTCCAAGTTGTCCTGTTTGTTTTTGCTGCCAGAACAGTGCCCAGATCCCAGCCTGTGGAACCATGCAGTAAGCCACCAAGGGAAGTGCTGCCCTTGCTGGGCATTTACACTTGTCCTTACAGTGAAAACCCAAGAGCTGGTCAACTTCTCTCCCCTGCAAAAGTCACCTTCGAGAGGTCCGAGATTCCATTCTGCACTTCTGTGGGCCTCACCATGTCTTTCAGAGAATAAATCCCACTAGATTTTCAGGACATACTTGCTCAGACAGAACAATGTTAATCCCCCAGTCGCATCTGACTCTTTGTGATCCCATGGCCTGTGGCCTGCCAGGCTCCTCTGTCCATGGAATTCTCCAGGCAAGAATACTGGAGTGGGCTGCCATTCCCTTCTCCAGGGGATCTTCCTGACACAGGGATTGACCCTGGGTCTCCTGCACTGCAGGAAGATTCTTTACCACCTGAGCCACCAGGGGTTGTAAACATTTCTGTCTCGGCCGTGCCAGGTCTTAGTTGCAGCATGTGGGGTCTGGTTCCTTGACTTGGGATCAGACCCAGGTCCCCTACATTGGGAGCTCAGAGTCTAAGCCACTGGACCACCAGGGAAGTGTTGGTGAGACAGAATAAATGGGAAGAAAGGAGGAAGAGAAAGAATTCAACATATAAGATCCATTGAGAAGAGCCCCTAATCTCATGGTGACCCAACAATTTTAGCTTGTGAACTGATGCTCCTAGGCAGCCATCAAACTGTAAAGTGCTGATATTTAAAAGAAGTAGTAGACTCTCCTTTTCTCCCCTCATCCTCAGGGAAGCTGCTAACAGACCAAAAAACAAAAACAAAAACAAAAAGCCGTGGGGGAGAAGGAAGAAGTTCAAGGGCACCAAGGGTCGTGGCTAATGTGCCCCTGAATGAGCCAATGCTCACGGCTCTCGCAGGCCCCTCCCCACTTCCCGCTTCCAGAGTATCTAGAGACACCCTTACCTTTGTTACCAGCCTCTGCTCTGCAGGGGAGATGGGGACAGACAACTTCAATACGGTACCTTCCCACAGTGCTCAGTCGGACACTGTGTCAGCGCGTGTCTAATATTTGTTCGCTTCTCTACTCTATTACTGATGACCTTTCGGTGGCCTGTTCAGAAAGCTCACACTTCTGTAAGCTGATGCTGCTTCTTGAAGCCACTCTGAAAAAGAATCCATCAATTCTTCCATTTGCCAGATCTCAGCTACTCTGCTCGGATGTCCTCACCACTTTCACATCTTTATCAACTCAGCAAATTCTCCAAACCCCTTTTCCCTTTTAAGTACTGGAAGGAGGATGGGATGTACCCACAGCTCAGGCCCTGCTGTCTGCAGAGGCAGGAGCCCTCCCTGGCTGGTGATGAGAAGCCCTCACATCTGGTCTCTACTTCTAACCAGTCTTGGGCTTGAGATAGGTCACTTATTTCTTTAGCCCTCAGTTTTCTCATCCCTGATATCACTGTTTAAAAACTGAGAAAACTAAAAGACAAGAAAAATAAATATTATAACACCTGTTCTACCTTTCTCACAAAGCTATCGTCGAGATCAAAGGAGATGATATGGAAGGGAACTACAAATTCTTTCTAATGCAAGACATTAAAAAAATATATATATTTTGGCTGTGCTGCATGGCATGTTGGGATCTTAGTTCCCTGACCAGGAATCAAACTTGTGCCCCCTGAATTGGTGGCACGGAGTCTTGACCATTGGACCACCAGGGAATTCCCAGCATGTTTTTGTTATTTATTATTTTGGGGCTCTGAAAGTAAGCTAGTTGGTGGAAGGAGGTGAGTTACGAGTGAGCTCAAGGAACCTGGTTCGCACTTAAAATGGCAGTGATTGGGACTATTAATCATGTTTTGGCAGATAAGCCAGGTGGCTCCCAAAGTAAAGGCTGCTAGTAGGTGGTGGGAACTAAGAAGAGTACAAATTCTCTTCCTCTCCACCCTCTGTGGCCAATGAACGCAGAAGTTCAACCTGCAAAAGTCTGAACATGGCATTTGTACCAGAAGAAAATAAAACTCAAGCATATTTCATCACAGTTCAACAGACTAAGTAGATCCTTTCAATACTGGCATTCTGGCAGGCTACCAAGACTGCGCCCAAACTCCCTGTTGTGATTCCATCTATACTAGATGACGTCATGAAGAAATACACACTGGACTTGGGTTTGAGACCAAGCTCTGCCCTTAGTAGTTAGGCAACACCACTTTATTCATTCACATTTTAAAGTTTCTTGACAACCTGCCAGGAATACAAAATGAAGATGTGCCGATTAATCAGATGGGGAATGTCAGGGAGAAGGAATTTGGGCATCACGTGCCGTACATGGAGAGGGAAACGCGAGGGGCCAACACCTGGGGATGAGAGAGGGGGCTGTGTGCCGGAGCAGCTCTAGGTATTTTAGTTTGGCTGGAAGTAACGTATTTCCACTGGAGAGTGGTGAGGGATGAGGTTTCTCAAATCTTCAGTGTCTCCCTTTGTGAAAGGGAAGGTTAGGGCAAGGTGGCCACTGGGGATACTAAGGGCTCAAATATTCCCCAACTCTTCCATCATAGGATGAGTTAGACCTGAATGGGAATGACCACATGACCTCAGAGTATCTGGCTGCAAATGAATGAAGGGACGTTTAAGTATGACCAATATGTTGCCTACTATCCCAGAAGAGCTGACTCATTTGAAAAGACCTTGATGCTGGGAAAAATTGAGGGCAGGAGAAGAGGACGATAGAGGACGAGATGGCTGGATGGCAACATCAACTCAATGGACATTGGTTTGAGTGGACTCCAAGAGTTGGCAATGTATAGGGAGGCCTGGCATGCTGCAGTCCATGGGGTCACAAAGAGTCGGACATGACTGAGCAACTGAACAGAACCCCAGAAGAAGCTGGTTGCTGTGGCTGTGGGTATAATTTTCTATGTAAAATGCACCAGATATTCTTGAGGTTTTATTTTATTTTTGGGGGGAGTCTACTGACAAAATAAACCTTTGACTTTTGAGGGTGGCTATCATCTAATAGGGGATTCTCAGGTGGCTTGGTGGTAAAGAATCCGCCTGCCAATGCAGGAGATGTAGGTTCTATCCCTGGGTTAGGAAGACTCCTGGAGAAGGAAATGGCAACCCACTCCAGTATTCTTGCCTAGGAAATCCTATGGACAGAGGCGCCTGGAGGGTTACAGTCCACAGGGTTGCAACAGTTGGACACAGCTAAGCATGTGCACACACACCATCTAATAGCTAAAAGACTTTCTAAACCAGCTGAAATATTAGGTAGGATAGACAGTCTAAAGTTGTACCCAGTGCCTGGCTGTGATAGCTAAGGCTTTCATTTTCTCCACAGGTGGCCAGAACTTTATAACTCAGGGAAGTAAGCTAGAAGAAGGAATTTCCTTTACATATGGAGGTGGGGGTGGGGTGGGGAGAGGGGCTCTCCTATCTTCCACTCCTTTCTCTGGAATTCCAATGGCTTGTTCACCACCGAATTAAAGGTTCACTGAATGGATCAGTGAACAATGGACTTGAATCTAGCTTGTTAGTCATCTGAGGAATACGTTTCTGTTCATTAAAATGCCCTGTTTGCCTGAGATAATTTTGGTTTCTGCTGTTTTCCCAGCATAATTATTAACAGCATCCCCACTGATTCTCAAAATGTCCTGGTGGAGAGAGTTAAGTTACCTAGTCTCCTGGTGCATAAATAATTAAACGACCACTGTTCTTTATTCTTGTAGCTGTGCTTTGTAACCACTGGGACTGAACCTAACCACAGTGTGTTACTACTTCACAGGACTTACTCCCCATTAGCAAGATTTCAGTGTTCTCAAGTGAGCAGAACAGGTTACTGTGTCTCTTGCCTTAGGAGAAGAAACCCAGTCACCCCTGGTAAGCTATGAGGTAGCTGCCATGTGACAAAGTCCACCGCAAGCAGCCCAGGTCTAGGCAGACCTGGGGTAGTCGCAGAGTGTATGGAGGAGCCCTAGCCCAGCAGCCTCGAACCACAGGCGTAGAGAGAATGAGTGTAATCCAGGACTAGAGCATGGATGACCTCAGGATTACAAAGCTCAAGCTCCTGAAACACTGAACAACAGTTATGGCAGTGTTTCTCCAGGCCTGGTCTCTGGATCACCTGCTTCAGAACTGTCTAAAAATGTGAAACTCCCTAGGACCTCCACCCTAGACCTTGTGATTCAGGTTTTCAGGAAGTGGATTCCAGGATTTACATTCTTTAACAAACTCCTCAAACTATTCTTATATGTGTTAAGACAATGAAAGTGAAAGTTGCTCTGTCGTGTCTGACTCTTTGCAATCTCATGGACTGTACAGTCCATGGAATTCTCCAGGCCAGAATACTGGAGTGAGTAGCCTTTCCCTTCTCCAGGGGATCTTCCCAACCCAGGGATCGAACCTAGGTCTCCCGCACTGCAGGCAGATTTTTTACCAGCTGAGCCACAAGGGAAGCCTGCATTAATACAATAAATTAATGTGAAAAATACTCTGTGTTTAACTGAAACATTCAAGTGAAATTATTACTGTTCAGGAGAGGATCAGAGGCTCTCCAGTGAGAAGAAATGTTTGACAGAATGTACAGGCTGGCTCCTCTATGTGACCACAAATTTCATGAGTTGCCAAGCTAGATTATTTGGTGTGTGTCCAAGTAAATTTCAAATTCTGGTTTTATTCAAATCGCTTGTTGGCAAATCTCGAGACACTTCCCAGTGGGAACCATCCATGCTGATGACACATTCTCCAGTGAGAAGAAATGTTTGACAGAATGTACAGGCTGGCTCCTCTATGTGACCACAAATTTCATGAGTTGCCAAGCTAGATTACTTGGTGTGTGTCCAAGTAAATTTCAAATTCTGGTTTTATTCAAATCGCTTGTTGGCAAATCTCGAGACACTTCCCAGTGGGAACCATCCATGCTGATGACACACGGGTGCATCACAAGTGACTTTTTTTTACAACTAGACTGGAAATGCAAATGTTACAGATGCAAATGGACAGGCTAGGGCATGAAGTCTCTCCCGCATGTAAAGTCAGATGGTGCTGGAATTGCAGAAAGCAGTTCTATACACTCTTAACATGTGACTATTTCCCCCCCAGACATTTTCAGAATGCTGATAGTGACGGGAAGAGGGTGTAAGACTCCCCAAGGGCGGCATCAACCCAACTGAGAAGGCAGATGTGTGAGATGCTGTAGACGTGGGACTAGAAAGGAGGTTTCAGAAACTGCCCTCAAAGCTGAACACATAGAACAGAGAGTAGAGAGGCGCTTGCCGGGGGAGGGGGTAGGGAGAGAAATGGTCAAAGGGCACACTCTTGTAGATATAAGATGAATAAGTTCTGCCGATCCAAAGTACAGCATGGTGATTATAGTTAAATATCTGTATATAGTGTATTTTATATACTATTCGTTGGCCAAAAAGTTCGTTTGGGTTTTTCTGTAAGATGTTATGGAAAAACATGAACAAACTTTTTGACCAGCCCAATACATATAATACATGTTGTTACTGTTTAGTCACTAAGCCACATCTGACTCTTTTGCAATCCCATGGACTGTAGCCCGCCAGGCTCCCCTGTCTGTGGGATTTCCCAGGCAAGAATACTGGAGTGGGTTGCCATTTCCTTCTCCATGGATTGAACCCACAGCTCTGTGTCTCTTGCACTGGTAGGCAGATTCTTTACCACTGCACCACCTGAGAAGCCCCACATACATACATATGAATATATATATTATATATGTGTGTGTATATTATCTATATAATATGTATGTAATACTGTATTATATACTTAAAAGTTGCTAAAAGAGTAAACCTTAAGTGTTCTCAGCACAGAAAAGGACTGGGAATTATGCGGTGTGATAGAAGTATTAGCTAATACTACTGTGATAATCATTTTCTGACAGTTGATCCTCAGACAACTAGGGGGTTAGGGGCACTTACCCTCTGCACAGCTGAAAATCTGTATATAGCTTAAATAGTCAGCTCTCTCTGTGGTTCCTCCATATCTGTGGTTCAATCAAACTCAGACTTTGTAAGAACTGTAGTATTTATTACGGGGAAAAATCTGTATAAGTGGACCTGTGCATTTCAATCTCATGTTGTTCAAGGGTCAACCGTATATAACACATCAAAACACTGTATATCTTAAAATTATACAATGTCATATGTCAGTTCTATCTCAATAAGACTGGAGGGGAAAAGGTGCCAAATACAACTGCTCTCAGCTATCAAAGTATCCTTAGAACTCAGCATTTTCCTTTTGTACAGGGGGATCCACTGTTATGAAGGTCTGCAGGTTATACAATTTGGGAAGTTTTTCCAGCTTTGTTGAGAAATAATTGACATGTGTCACTGTATAAATTTAAGGCAGATGACATGATGGTTTGATTTATATATTGTAAAATGATAACCACAATAGGTTCAACTAATATCCACCTTCTCATATAGATGCAATAAAAAGAAAAAAGAATAAAGAGGAAAACTTTTTTCTCCTTGTGATAAGAACTCTTAGGGTTTACTCTTAACTACTTTCCTATATACTGTACAGCAGTGTTAACTATAGTCATGTTTTACATTATATCCCTAGTATTTATTTGCCTTATAACTGGAAGCTTGTACCTTCTGATCACCTTCTTCTAATTCCCCTCATCTCCATGGCTGGTAACTCCAGTCTGATCTCTTTTTCTATGAGTTTTGCTGTTGTTCAGTCCCTAAGTCATAAGTCATGTCTGACTCTGGGTGACCCCATGGACTACAGCACACCAGGCTTCCTGTCCTTCACCATCTCCTGGAGTTTGCTCAGACTCATGTCCATTGAATCGGTGATGCCATCCAACCATCTCATCTCTGAGTTAGATTTTTTGTTGTTGCTTTTTTTTTTTTTAGATTCCACATGTAAGTGAGATAATATAGTATATTTTTCTTTATGGGAAGCTCTCTTTAAGGAAACGAATACAGAACTTCCCTGGTGGTCCAGTGATTAAGAATCCACCTGGCAACGCATGGGACATGGGTTTGATCCCTGGTCTGGGAAGATCCCACAGAGCAACTGAGCTGCACACCACAACCACTATGGCCACGTGCCTAGAGCCCACGCTCTGCAGCAAGAGAAACCGCTGCAACGAGAAGCCTGCACGCTGCAGCTACAGATTAGCCTCCACCCGCTGCAACTAGAGGAGCCGGTGCGCAGCAACAAAGATCCAGCACATCCAAAACTAAATTCAGTAAATGCCTGAATTTTAAAAAGAATACAGGAATAATCATGAATACCAACTTAGACACTAATGTGACTGCTTGTTAGGAATGAGAAAAGAAAGTGCAACAAGTTACTGGCATCATGAAAAATGAGGTCCTTTTCTTTTGAGGAATGATTATTAAGGAAATGATTTCTGATTGTAACCTTGCCTCTCCTCACCACAAAGAACTGTCTACCTCTCCTGGGAACAAGAGACTCAAAGAGGGCTGGTCTGGGTGAAGAGCACTGATACTTACATTTAATTAATTAGCATCTTTGTAAATCTGCCTCTACACTGCAAACTAGATTTCCTTTCCTAATTAATTAGCTAATGCATCAACATTTATTAGTTTGCACTGGAAAGACAGATGATGATTAATCTTTAAGATTTCACAGCAGGTATGTTCAAAATGGATAACCAACTAGGACCTGTTGTACAGCACATGGAACTCTCCTCAGTGTTGTGTGCCAGCCTGGATGGGAGGGGGTTTTGAGGGAGACTGGATACAGGTATATGTGTGGCCGAGTCACTTTGCTGTTCCCCTGAAACTACCACACTATTGTTAACTGGCTGTACTCCAATACAAAATTAAAAGTTTAAAGTTTTAAAAAAAAAAAAAAAGATTTCACAGTGGAGAGGACACTACTGTAGGAAGGCGATGGTAGAAGGTCTCCAAGATGCCATCACGGCCTTCCTCCCTGGACAAGCATGCCGCTCTTCCCATCAAGAGCAGATTCTGGTTTGCACCTTGTTTTATATCCCTGGATATATTCCAATGTCTCCTGGTTTAGTCTATGTGAACCTGAATAGAATTTGTATTCTACTGTTGTGTGAAAATTGTGCATGCTAAGTTGCTTCGGTTGTGTCCAACTCCGTGAAAATTGTATAAACCTTCAGTTCAGTTCAGTTGCTCAGTCATGTCCGACTCTTTGCGACCCCATGAATCGCAGCACACCAGGCCTCCTTGTTCATCACCATCTTTCAGAGTTTACTCAGACTCATGTCTATCAACATCCAGCCATCTCATCCTCTGTTGTCCCCATCTCCTCCTGCTCCCAATCCCTCCCAGCATCAGAGTCTTTTCCAGTGAGTCAACTCTTCACATGAGGTGGCCAAAGTACTGTAGTTTCAGCCTCAGCATCATTCCTTCCAAAGACATCCCAGGGTTGATCTCCTTCAGAATGGACTGGTTGGATCTTGCAGTCCAAGAGACTCGAAAGAGTCTTCTCCAACACCACAGTTCAAAAGCATCAATTCTTCAGCGCTCAGCCTTCTTCACAGTTCAACTCTCATATCCATACATGACCACTGGAAAAACCATAGCCTTGACTAGACAGACCTTAGTCGGCAAAGTAATGTCTCTGCTTTTGAATATACTATCTAGGCTGGTCATAACTTTTCTTCCAAGAAGTAAGCATCTTAAAGTCTGACACTGTTTCCACTGTTTCCTCATCTATTTCCCATGAAGTGATGGGACCAGATGCCATGATCCTCGTTGTCTGAATGCTGAGCTTTAAGCCAACTTTTTCACTCTCTTCTTTCACCTTCATCAAGAGGCCCTTTAGCTCCTCTTCACTTTCTGCCATAAGGGTGGTGTCTTCTGCATATCTGAGGTTATTGATATTTCTCCCGGCAATCTTGATTCCAGCTTGTGTTTCTTCCAGTCCAGCATTTCTCATGATGTACTCTGCATATAAGTTAAATAAGCAGGGTGACAATATACAGCCTTGACATACTCCTTTTCCTATTTGGAACCAGTCTGTTGTTCCATGCCCAGTTCTAACTGTTGCTTCCTGACCTGCATACAG
>SJYC01110775.1:0-25827 GCA_006408675.1 Madoqua kirkii | reverse complement strand
TCTTCCAGTCCAGCATTTCTCATGATGTACTCTGCATATAAGTTAAATAAGCAGGGTGACATTATAGAGCCTTGACATACTCCTTTTCCTATTTGGAACCAGTCTGTTGTTCCATGTCCAGTTCTAACTGTTGTTTCCTGACCTGCATACAGATTTCTCAAGAGGCAGGTCAGGTGGTCAGGTATTCCCATCTCTTTCAGAATTTTCCACAGTTTACTGTGATCCACACAGTCTAAGACTTTGGCATAGTCAATAAAGCAGAAATAGATGTTTTTCTGGAACTCTCTTGCTTTTTCGATGATCCAGCGGATGTTGGCAATTTGATCTCTGGTTCCTCTGCCTTTTCTAAAACCAGCTTGAACGTCAGGGAGTTCACGGTTCATGTATTGCTGAAGCCTGGCTTGGAGAATTTTGAGCATTACTTTACTGGCATGTGAGATGAGTGCAGTTGTGTGGTAGTTTGTGCATTCTTTGGCATTACCTTGCATTTTCAAGGGTCTAGTTGAGCAAATATGGATTTGAAATTTGAGTAATTTGGAAAGCACCAAACCAAGAGAGGCTGGAATGTTCGGCCCACAGCAGGCAGAGGAAAGGCTTCTACAGTGTAGCTGCTGAAGCAAATCAAGGAAATTGTTTGATTGACTAGATCTAACTGATCACCTTATTTTCAGAGAGTCTAGTTGGCTGTTTGTGATAGGTTGTTTAAATTTCTTTTTCTCAGATAGAATTGCATTTATAGTAACTGATTGGGTAAGGCTTCAGTTGACTTACATAGGCTACCAAGGCATTAGAGTCATTTCAATCTAAGGTCCTCCTTATTTAATGACTTTAATATCCCCAAAAGCATTCTTGGTTCATAGATGTCATGAATAAAGAGAAAGAGGGAAGTGAATAATTTCTCTTTTTATCCTTTATTTCTTTTATTGGTTATTTCTTGATTGGTGTTTCTTGAAGAATAATTTTTCAATGTTACGATTAATTTATTAACTTTTCTTCACCCTCTATTCTCCAACAAAAGAGCTATTTCACTTTGGCTGTATAAGTATTATCTGACACCAAATGGGTTACCTGGCTTCTAACTGACACAAGCTTTAGCTAACAAGTTGTGATCACTTCTACATTAGCCTTAGCTGGAAGAGAAAATACATAAACCAAGGATTTATAAAAAGATCTCATGCCAAGTTCCACAGGAAGTTACAAAAATCATAGGCAGGCGCATCCACCTTGAAAACTGGAGTTCTATTCCAGCAGATACCTCCTAAGAAAAGGATCAAGCAGTTCAAGGGATAGAGTCTACACTTGCAAAAAGCATGACCCTCTAAAATTCAGCTGGGTTTCATGAGAAGCTCATTACTCTGCAGATAAGCCCATTTGTAGAAAGCCAGAATTCTCTTCCTTTCCTGACACAAAGCAAGCACTCAACAACATAGTTATTATTTCCTAGAATTAAAGTTAGTTTAAGAATCTTATGGCAAAACCAAAAAAAAAAAAAAAAAAAGAAGAAGGTTGAATTACAACACATACTAAAAACAGAGCAGTGGAGGGGGGAGAAAGCACATACATAAAAGAGGAAAGAATACACTAGAGACTATGATTGATCGTCAAATGCAATAAGAAAATTCAGGTGAAATAAAACTTTATGATATAAGCCAGTTACCAGAGGGAGAAGGGCCCAGAACAAAATTTATTGCTTGTTTTCACTTCAGATTGTTCAAAACAATAAATTAAGCTCTGTTTTTAAGAAATACTCTGAATAATATGTCTGAGTCAAAATGAAACTTGTTTTTTCTCTCCTGGGTTTCTCTCATTTAGACATCAGAGGAAATTACCTGGTGAAATAAAATCCCCAAATAAAAATTCACTGAGTTAAAATCCAAACTCTTGGACACAGCTGGTATCTAAAACAGGTATATAACTAACCGAGTCCCCTTGAAAATTTTTAACATTATTTCTGAAACTTAAATGGTGTGTGTGTGTGTGATATGTTCACTAGAGTATTGCTTTTTTGTTCTGACAAGCAGATAAACGTGAAATCACATTTTATAAGCCCCTTATATAACCATGTTTAAAATAGCAGGATCTGAACTCTGAGTTTTCATCACATGTTCTGGTCTTGCACATTCAATTTCTGGTGTATTACTGGAGAAAATCTGCTATCACACAATTGTTTTACCTTAGGCACAGGGCAGCAGCATTCTCAGGGGCCTAATTTCAAGTAGAAAAATGAATGATTTAATACCCAATCCAGCCGCACGATGGGCCATCTGGAGAAGGATGATGCCTTCGGCTGATAACACTCAGGCTCAGGACTCAGGCAAAACCAAATCTGAATCCCAGCTCTTCTGCCACTCATATGACCTAGGTAAACATTTTATTTCTCTGACTGATCTATATTTTTTTTCCAATTTAAAATGAATTCAAGGATAGTACCAATAAAGTCTGAGGTGAAAGTGTTAGTCACTCAGTCTTTTCCAACTCTTTGCAAACCCATGGACTGTAGCCCACCAGGTTCCTCTTACCATGGAATTCTCCAGGAAAAGATACTGGAGTGGGTTGCTATTTCCTTCACCAGCGAGTCAAAAGTTTGAGGTAGGATTCAATTAGATAATCCTGTACATTAAATGATTATGATAGTAACGCCTGGCATAAAATAAGAACTCAATAAAGCTATTTTTACTTTTTATCCTGCCTATTTAGTATTGATGCTTTCATAATTGCTGCTAGAAATGTTTGGCTATTTATCAACTTAGTAAATTATATGAAGATGTGTGTGTGTGTAGTATTAGGAGATGTGTGTGTGTGCATATACAAAATCAGGCTACCACTTCAAATTACTTATTATTATAGCCTATTTTACCCAGCTATGTTTGGTTGGAAACTAACCTTAATTGCAGACAAAGAAAGTATAAAAGATAATCTGTTTTGATAAAAGGGGATAATTATTTAACTTAAACCAAAGACTATATCATTTTGATGTTTGTGCTTTACTAGCATAATCTGAACTATCCTTGTGTAATAATCTAACAGAGAATCTAATATTTTAAATAAAAAATTAACAACTGTAGTTTATAGTCTATGTTAATGTATGGTATTTAGTTCAGTCTTTAACATAACCACTGAAATTAAGTTGACTATGGATATTATGGTCTGAATTATGTCCCTAAGCAACCAGGACCTCAGAATGTGACTGGGTTTGGAGATGGATCTTTAAAGAAGTAATTAAATTAAAATAAGTTCATTACAGTGGGCCCTAAGCCAAAATAACTGATGTCCTGATAAGAAGACCAGATTAGGCCACAGACACAGGCAGAGGGAGGACAATGTGAGGATACAGAGGAGGACGGCCACCTGTCGGTCCAGGAGAGAGCCTTCCAAGTAAACCATCCCTGCTGACACTTTGAGTTTGGACTTCCAGCCTCCAGAATGTGCATGCAAAATTGCTTCAGTTGTTCCCAACCCTCTGCAACGCTATGGACCATAGTCTGCCAGGCTCCTCTGTCCATGGATTCTTCAGGCAAGAATACTGGAGTGGGTTGCCATGCCCTCCTCCAAGGGATCTTCCCAACCCTGGGATCGAATCCGTGTCTTTTAAGTCTCCTGCATCAGCAGGCAGGTTCTTTATCCCTAGCGCCACCTGGGAAGCCACCCAGACTGTAGTTCTTTTTCATGGCTTCAGTAGAAAACCAGTACAATGGATTATGCCCGTTTTAAGCTAACAGACACTGAACAAGTCATTAGAGCTCCTTGCCTTAAGACTTAAGAGAATAACTGTTAACAGCCAGACTCAGAATTTGAATCTGTGTTCCTGAGAAGTCTATGTTCTTTCCACCTTGACATGGTGCTTCTTGAGTAATCCAAAAACACAGAGATGGTGCCTTTAGAGCAGGGGTCCCCAGCCCCCTGTTAGAAACCAGCTGCTGAGCAGAGGTGGCTAGTGAAGCTTCATCTGTATTTACAGCTACTCCCATCTACTTGTATTATCTCCTGAGCTCTGCCTCCTGTGAGGCCAGCAGTGGCATCAGTCTCACAGGAGCATCAACCCTAACCCTAAATCAAGGTGGAATATCCTGAGACTGCCACAGAAGAGAAATAAAGTGAACAATAAAGGCAATCCACTTGAATCATCCTGAAACCATGCCCTCCCCACTCATCTGGTCTGCAGAAAAATTGTTTTCTGTGAAACCAGTCCCTGATGACAGAAAGGGCGGGGACCACTGCTTCAGAAGAAGAATGCCCTGGATGGTGAAGCTTTTGTTGACTAGAAAGCAAGTCTCTCTTTAGCTCAGCACATCGTCACCTCTCACATATGTGGTGGCAGAATCATGACTTTGCATGTCTCCACTCCTACTCCATTCCCTTATCTTTACTATGTGATGTGACTTGAGGCATCCATTAAAAAATATCAATCTCAGAGCCTTCATCGAAGACCTACTAAATTAGAATCTTGGACAAGGCAGAGGAGTGAGTCAAATAAGCTGTATTGGGACTTCCCTGGTGGTCCAGTGGTTAAGACTTTGCTTTCCAATGTAAGGGGTGTGGGTTTGACCCCTGGTCAGGGAGTTTTAATCCCACATACCTCTTGGTCAAAGAAACAAAACATAAAAGTCATATTGTAACAGATTGAATAAACACTTTAAAAATGACCCATATAAAAAAATCTTAAAAAAATGATAAGCTGTATTTTTTTAAGAATATTTCCAGACAATTTTGATACAGGCAGGCAAGCAATATTTGGGAAGCCTAGCTACACACAGTAGAAAGCCTATGAGTTTTGAATCAGATACCTATAAACTTTAATCTCAACTCTTCATTATAATGTATTTAATAATTCTGATCTTTAAATTCTTCACATGTGAAATGAAGGATAAAAATCACTGTAGACAATGGTGTATGCATGTGGATGTTTACCTACTGTATACATATTGTCATTTTTTATGTTTAAAAAAAAAAAACCACTGAATATAGACTCTGGAGGGCTTCCCAGGTGGTGCAGTAGTAGAATCCTCCTGCAATTCAGGAAACTAGGGTTCAGTCCCTAGTCCAGGAAGATCCCCTAGAAAAGAAAATGGCTACCCACTCCTGTATTCTTGCTGAGAAATCCCATGGACAGAGGAATCTGGCAGGTTATAGTCCAGGGGGTTGCGCAGAGTGAGACATGACTAAGCAGCTGAGCACTAGAGGCTCTGGAACTCTGAACTGAAGCTCTGCTCACAGCAACTGCCTCACATCTGATCTCCGAGCATTGGCAACACTGGCCACAGAGAGCATCTAAAGGTCTCCGCACCATATGGATTCCCAGCTATCCAGTCTAGGAGTTTCACATTTGCCTTAATGATACATGATCCCTCTTTCAAAAGGTTATCAGCCTGGGAAGAAAATTATCCCAGTAGGACATTCAGATTCTTACACAAGCCAGATTTCTGGACCAATAGCAATTCTCTTCCCTTAGCTTGCAGCCAGAATGTGCCAAGTCACTTTACAAAGTGCTTGGGAAATTACGTCCAACGTGAGGAGCCAAATCCTCGTATTGAGTTAGCGTTTCATCTATTTCTGGTAGAAATTTCTCAGGGTTCTCAGATCCCAGGCTTTGAATCACAGCAGATACCTAAGCACCAATCACGGCAAGTTTCTGCTTTGCTTCAGAGACTTGAAAGCCAGAATCAACTTGACAATTCTACACTCTAATAAACTGCCAACCGAACAGAATGAGATTCACCCATTATTCTTTCTGTCACTGTATCAGGAACAAGCAAAGTCCAATTTGCTTGGGTTTCAGCTCTTTGTAAAACTTTCCTTCCACCCAGTCGCCTTTCTGCCATCCCTCTCATCCCTATGAGAGTTTACTAGAACACCTGCTTGGAGAAAAATCCCATAAAATGCCCAGGCATTCAGCATCTCTTTTAAACAAATCCTAACCATAGGACAAGAGATCAAAGAGCAGAAACGAGGATTCATTCTCCACAAACTAAGTGAGGTGATGGAAGTGATAGTGTTTCCTCTAAACTGAATGAGCCCAAGATTCTAAATAACACCTTGGAAATGATGTTCTCAGCTGAGACTCTGAATGCTTTCTTAACCCTGGCGGTCCAGTGGTTAAGACTTTGCGTTCCAATGCCAGGAGTGCGGGTTTAATCCCTGGTCAGGGAGTGTTGATCCCACATACCTCTTGGTCAAAGAAACAAAACATAAAACAGAAGTCATATTGTAACAAATTCAATACAGACTTTAAAATGACCCATATCAAAAAAAAAAGATAAGCTGTATTTTTTAAAGAATGTTAAGATAAACCATTATTGTTGTGATAAACCATTATTCAGTGTTGGTCTGCCAATAGTTAGGAATGGCCATGCCAATGAAACATAGGGAAAATCCTCTCTACCTAAGGGTTCAGATGGTTCATTCAAAATTCATCATGGGGATCAAAGAAGGGGAAAGAGGAAAGGACTCTTAGAGACTATTTCATATTTGACTGTGAGGTCATAAAGCTCCATGCATTTTTAGGCTTTATAAGCCATCTTCTTCTATATTATCTGTTTCTGGAGGCATTTTCTTCCTGCATTCTAAATATCTATTGTAAGAAATGATATGTACGCAGACCTGTTATGCCTGAGTTTTCTTAGTCAAATTGCTAAGAAATTTAACTGTTCTTTAAAATCATGTCTTCTTCTTCTCCATTCCCACATACATTTTTCTCCAAAGAAGTCATTTGAATGTAAAACATCCCCCTTACTCCGGAACTTCAGGGGTTTTTTTTTGTTTAAGAAATAATGGTTGAGCACCAATTATATGCTAAGCAAAAATCTAAGTCCTGAATACAAATGATAAATAAGCTCTTTTCCTTACAGAATGTGCAGTCTGGTGAGAGGAAAATTCACAGGGGAAAATAATTTGAGTACAATGCAGTAGTTTAGCATTTTACACAGAGTGTTACAGACATATAGCAGAAGAACATTAAGCTCAACCTGGTGTGGGAGTGGGTGGGTAACAACGATGTTAGAGATAAGAACCAAGATCAAAGTTAATTTATCGAGATCTTTAAAACGGGGTATGGATAGGGAATGAGGAACATGAGTTGGCAGTGACAGGATGGGGGCAGGATTCAAGGTGGATATTTAAATGCATCAGTCTTTGGAATTGTTGACACACTGCTGATACAGTAAGAGATTGGTGGATGACGAGGTTGAAGAGAAAGGCTACATCTGAGTCATGGAGTGCTGAGATGCTGGTGTGAGAAAGTGAAAGTGGAAGTCAGTGGTGTCTGACTCTTTGCTAGCCCCCTTGGAACTCTCCGGATCAGAATGCTTGAGTGGGTAGCCTTTCCCTTCTCCAGGGGATCTTCCCAACCCAGGGATCGAACCCAGGTCTCCCACACTGCAGGTGGATTCTTTACCAGCTCAGCCACGAGGGAAGCCCTTAGGTGCATTTCTAGAAATGATGAATGCTCAGAGAAAAGTTCAAAGCAGGAGAGTGACATAATTCCATTTGCATTTTGACAGTTTATTCCTCAAATATTACAGAGAATGGATTTATAAACGGAGGAAAGCGAGGTGCAAAGAAGACTAACTAGAAGGCTCTTGTAATATGTTAGGTTAGAGTGGATGTGGATCTCATCTTTCAATAGAGATGCAAACATATAGAAAACACATTGTTGAACTATTCAGGAAATAGATTTTTTTCCCCCAAAGTCAGTCAGTTTTCAATACAAGTCTTTAATAAGGAAAATCATTTCTATAGATTTACTACACATATTTTAAAAAGGAAACATTTCTTTGAATGAGCATATAAAAACTTCATCTGGAGACTTCTCTGGTTATCCAGTTGTTAAGCATCTACTTGCCAAGGTAGGGGACTCAGGTTCATCCCTGATCTGAGAAGCTCCCACGTGCCTCAGAGCAACTAAGTCCATGTGCTTCAACTACAGAGCCTGTGCTCTATAGGCCATGAACTGCAGCTCCTGGAGCCCTTGGGCCCTTAGCCCGTGCTCCAAACAACAGAAACCTCTGCAATAGGAAGCCCGTGCAACTAGAGAGCAGCCCTGCTCACAACCAGAGAAAGCCCGCATGCAGAGGCGAAGACCCAGCGCAGCCAAAAATAAATTTCTATTTTTTTTAAAAAAAGAATACCTTCTACTTAAAAAAAAAACAACCAACTCTTCATTGGATATAATTTTTAGTAAGACTGTGGATAACTCTACATGTGAAAACTCCACATTATTTAAACTATAACAGATAAGAACAAATTTTCTTTAGGCATTTTGCCTGCTACTATTCCTCTCTCTATTAGCTTCTATTAGATAGAGAAGAGAATGTCAGGTTTACCGCTCATTTACTAAAATATTTGTGCTTGTTCCTGACCCTGTGGAACTTGCCTTGCTAAGAAAGATGAGTATTTCCCTGCTGGCGAAAAAATAAATAAATAAAATTAAAAATAAAATCTATTTCCACTATATATAGTTTCTCAAAATGTTCTCAGCATCTTTGATATATCAAATTTATCTTACCTGCCACCATCATCTTATTGCAAGCCCTGAAATCTGGGCAGGGATCATGTCATATTAACAATCACTCTTGAGAATAGTTGCTGATAAAATGTCCAAAACAATTTATTACATTTGATTTAGCCGCTATGCTATTTTGGAAACTCCTTCTTAGACCAGGAAGATAAATGTGTGCACAAAAATAAAACTTTCCAAAACCTTCAAATACCGAGATTCTGATTTTCCTTATATTGTGAAGCCAGATTTCAATGTCTAAAGATATAGAGAAACCAGGTATTGATTCTGTTGAAAAATAGAGTGAGTAAAAGTCAGGTTTTGTATGTTGGGCTCAAAATCCAGGCTTCTGATATGTGGAAATCTACCTTACATCTCAACTGTGTGATACTAATCTTGAGGTTAATTGAAAAGGCAACCAAACCAAAAGAAAAAAAAAAAAAAAAAAAACTACTACCCTCTGCCTTCCAAATCACCAGATTGTCAAATGAGGATAATTCTTGTCATTATAGAGTACTGAAACTGAATCCTTTTCAAAGAGATTTTTCTAAACAGCTAAAGAATAAACAGCTAAACATTTAAGAGAAAAAATACACCAAGAATATCCCAGAACGTTGCTGAGCTCCTATACACTAAAGCCCTTTCAAAGACCTTCCTGGTCTTTGTAGATGTCGTTAACAAGACAGATGTAGTTAACACCTGCCACACTGATTTCCAAGAAACCAGAAACTGACAAGAGTTTGCACACGTGATTAGGACAGGCTGGAAGTGCTGTATTCGGTTTGTGCAAAAGGAGAGGTAGCGAGTAACAGTGAATGAAGAGAAGAATAAGGTATTGAGCTCTTGTTATAAAGACTGTGTTATTTAATCCCCACTACAAACATCTGAGACAGTTGTTATTTGAGTATAATTTTACCCAGTGAACTATGAAAAAACTAAAAGTTAGTGAGATTCATAGCATATCCCATGGCATATACTGTTAATGTGTGGATTTTGGATCATCATCTTAATTCAGCAGGCTATTTGAGAAACAGGACTGTTTAGTGTATCCCGTTTGACAAGGCTAATTCTTACAACTAGGTCTTTTAACATTACCCAAACTACACACTATTAAGCTTTTAAATTCACAAGAAAATCACTATGAAGTTAGAAAAACATTATTCTTACTCATTTCTGAGTGTAACTCCATCTCTGGTGCCCATTCCAATAGGCACATCCTTTGCTAGGGTAAATTTGGACTGGTATAGGGTTAGAGAATATGAGGAGTGAAAAGTAAGTGATGTTTGTTGGCAAGAGGGCACCTAAGAACAAGTCCTAGACTTGCACATTTACAAATTAAATGTATTTATACCTAATAGATTCCAGACAGAATCATAAATCACCCTAAGTAAAATTTTCACTCTCTAAAAAACTAACTGTAACTTAATGGCATATATCTCAAATTAGCTTAATCTTAAACAGACTGAGCTACTTATTAATACAGCTTATTCTGTTTTTTAAATTTTAAAAAATCTACAGGAAAAATACCTTTTACAGACTTATGATTATGCTAACTCATTATCCATTTAATAAATATTTTGAAAGCTTATTAAGTTCTTTTTGCCAAACGTATTGTGTGGGCGATAGATATAAGACATTTGGAGTGACTGAAGTCTATTTGGACCATAATATAATCTCTTGGGCTGTGAGTCACATCGCACAGTGTATCCTCAATTAAATATTTCACCAATTTTTCAGCAATTTTAGTAGCAAAGATATCTTTATTAAAATTTCTTTGGATTCATAATTTTAAAAAATATATATAATTAACTTGATTGTATGTACACATATGTATTTCTTAAAATATATTTATATATACATCAAATGTATATTTTAATGAAATATTAAATTATTAAGAAATCTTTAATTTAGAAAATCGATGTCCTTCATAATTTTGATGAGCATTAAGGATATACAAAGGGTCAGTGTTTTCTGTGCTTCACATTATTAGTTATAAAACATTTTGCATTTTTACAGTGTTGCATCTACATAGCTATATTAAAATAATATTATCAGAATATTTCTTGTCAGGTTGCATTCTAGGACTTGAATCCAGGGATCTACATGCCCATAATCTTTTCACTATGTGAGATTCCAAAATGTAGAAATATAAAAATATTGAGTCTAGGGAGCAACAGAAGATGAGATGGCTGGATGGCATCACCAATGCAATGGATAGGAACTTGGGCAAACTCTGGGGGGTGGTGAGCGACAGGGAGGCCTGGCATGGTGCAGTCCAGGGGATCTCAAAGAGTCAGACATGACTTAGCAATTGAATAGCAAAAAATTCTTTCATAAAACTCAGGACATAGACTTTTAAAATCAATGAAAATCTACAAGCAGTAGTAGGCATTTATGGATTAGGAGCTGAGTTCAAACAAACAAAAGGTCAGTACTTCATTAAATATGTAAAGATATTTTTCCTTGATGTTCCTTTATTATACTATTGCCCAATATTCAGTAAAACACTGTCTTTGAGTGCTGCATAATACCAAACTAACTATACATCTAGTAGTTTAAAAATAATTTTAAAATAAACACATGTATGTATTAATAATTACATCAATAATTTGCTCACTATGTCAATTAGAAGCCATATTCAATAAAATGTCATTAACGTCTTTTTGCCTGTGAAAGTGAAAGTTGCTCAGTCATGTCCAACTCTTTGTGACCCCATGGACTATCCAGTCCATGGAATTCTCCAGGCCAGAATACTAGAGTGGGTAGCTGTTCCCTTCTCCAGGGGATCTTCCCAACCCAGGAATTGAACCCATGTCTCCCGCACTGCAATTCTTTACCTGCTGAGCCACAAGGGAAACCTCCTGGTTTTACTTTTATTTTTGCCTGTAGTTCAGTCTTAAACTCCAGCATTTTACATCTGAAGTAGTTAAGGCAAAATGTTAATAGCATCATCTGGATCCCTTGTTTATATACATGATCTGGGTGACTTCCTTGAGCCTTCTAGACTTTGGATTTGAAATGTTCTGAACCATCTGTATGGCTCTTCGTAATTAACGGGATTCCTAAGCAGCTTATATACCTAGGTTTGGGGCTGCTATTTTTAATCTCATGTTCTATTTTGTTACTCTTTACTTGAGCAATCTCCAGGATCACTAGATGGTCCAATAGGCCATTAAAAGACATGGCAGGAGAGAGGAATAAGTTAAATGACAACAAGAAGAAATAATTATATAAACTTAGAAGATGGAAGACAACAAATATAATAGGAGAAAAGTAAAAAAGACTGTTCTTAAAATGAAGACTCAGATTAATAAATGAAGCACCAGTCTATGTTCAATACAGGATACAGGATGCTTGGGGCTGGTGTACGGGAAGATCCGGGGAGATGGTGTGGGGTGGGAGGCGGGAGGGGTCTTCAGCATTGGGAGATCGTGTACACTTGTGGCTGATTCATGTCAATGTGTGGCAAAACCATTACAGTACTGTAAAATAGAATAAAGTTTTAAATTAATAAAATAAAATAAAATTACCTTCAAAGTGATTAAAAAAAAATAAAGACAAGACATAAAGAAGTGAAATGAATGTGTGGACATTTATTGGGTTTTAGTTCAAACAAACCAGCAGTAAAATACATTGTGGAGACACCTAGAAGGAGCTGGATATGGATAGGGTAGCAGACTATTTTGAGAAACTATTGTTAATTTTTATTTTAGGATAATATTATTATAAATATAAAGGAACATTTTAGTGAGACTCAAATGGAAATATTTAGGAATAAAAAAGCTTGATATATGTAGTTTATTTCAAAATAGTCCAGGAAAGCAATTTGTGAAGAAAATATGATGAAATATCAAAAAGTGCTGGTGGTGATGGAGTCCAGCACTTTATATACTGGAAACCATCATAATTAAATAGAAGAAAATAAGAAAAATCCTAATGCCAGTTACTAACAGCAAAGCAGCAATGGTGATATACATCAGTTCCTATTACGAGTGACGGTTCTGTCCGGGAATGGAGGAAATATACATTTGATAGAAGCATCACCTTCAGACTGACTTACTGTGACTAGAAGTAGAATGCTGTACTGGAGAATACAGAACAGTGCAGCTCAAGGCTAAGCTACAAGGCTAAGGAATACAAAGCATCAGGAGAATCACTTATGCTGAATCAGTATGACCAATATTCAGTTTCATTCATCCATTCATTCATCCAACAAACATTTGAGAGACATGCTTTGTGTATCTCTCTCATGATATAAATATGAGGATGACACAGTTAACTGCCTGAACCAGACCAAGATGGCAGGAAGACAGTTAAACGGAGACATCACAATTCTACACAAGTGTGAAACGCATAACTATGACGCAGAGGAGAGGGAGCAATTAGTTTTGCCTCTACGTCTGTGGTATCTTATGCATTTATTATTGGAGAAGGAAGAAACAACTTAAGCAGAGAAAAGAAATAAAAATATCTCCAGATGACCTAAGTGATTTCAAGACTACTGGGAAATTGAGTATGAACTTTGGCTAGACCACTTAACATATGATGTTGAATAGGAAAGTTTGGATCAGACCATAAATTCTTTTGCATGTCAGATTGAGGAACTCCTCTCTAATTTGACATTTTAATATAATATTCCAAACATTAATGAGAATCTACTTTGTAGCACAGGCAAGTCTGCTCAGTGCTCTGTGGTGACTTAAATGGGAAGGGAATTCAAGAAATAGGGGATATATGTGTATGTGTGACTGATTCACTTTGCTGAACAGCAGAGACTAACACAGCATTGTGGGGCAACTAGCTCCAATAAAAATTAATTTTAAAAAATTCCACCTGTGGCTGATTCATGTCAATGTATGGCAGAACCAATACAGTACTGTGAAATGGAATAAGCATTAAACAAAAAAAAAAAAAAAAAAGGAAAGTGCTCTGTGGTGACTTAAATGGGAAGGGAATTCAAGAAATAGGGGATATATGTGTATGTGTGACTGATTCACTTTGCTGAACAGCAGAGACTAACACAGCATTGTGGGGCAACTAGCTCCAATAAAAATTAATTTTAAAAAATTCCACCTGTGGCTGATTCATGTCAATGTATGGCAGAACCAATACAGTACTGTGAAATGGAATAAGCATTAAACAAAAAAAAAAAAAAAAAGGAAAAAAAAATTCCAGAGCATGTCAGCTGACATGAAATCTCACAATAAGAAGATTAGCATTAATTTTATTTGTATGAAATGTTCCCTCCTGAAGAAATTTATTCTGTAGAGAAAGCAAATAAGAAGTTTAAACTCTAAAAATGGACTGAGTTCCCCAGAGAATTGTAATATAAACACTCATTGCATTTTTCTTTCAGTTCCTCCTCTTTGCCTGGCCACAGGGGAGTGAATTTGCTAAGAAAATGTCACTTTGCCATCCTTGCTTCTCTGCACAAATTGAGGCTTTCTCGTAGAAGAAAGAAATAAGAGGTCTGCAATGCCTTGCAGCCCTACAGATTGCCCACATGCCCACGCAAAGGGCTGATAGGGTATCCAAAGCAGGGGACACAGGCTCAGTTCTGCAAAAACAGATTCTCTCTAACTAATGACCGGCCTATAAATGTTGGCCCCCAGGAGATAATTATCTTATCTCCAACAGGAATAATGATCATATAATTCGAAAAGGGTTCACAACTGGGTATGTTTTAAATGACCCACAATAATAGTAAAATAAGTTATATCCATAAAACAGCATATCCCCTACACCCTAATAGACAGATAGATAGTAAAGGCTCTCAGTCATGTCCGACGCTTTGTGACCACATGGACAGTAGCCAACCAGGCTCCTCCGTCCGTGGGATTTTCCAGGCAAGAATACTGGTATGGGTTGCCATTGACTTCTTCAGGGAATCTTCCCAACCTAGGGATCGAACCCGTGTCTCCTGCATTGTAGGCAGATGCTTTACTGTCTGAACCACCAGGGCAGTTACTACACCCTAACGTATATTTGTAAAGAATTATTAGTGATGCAAAGAATGCAAACTATACATTTTAAATTTTCTAAATATGTGCATATAATATAAACATACATATACATAGAAAATGCACATAAATACAAATATTTTAAGTAATGAGATTATAAGTGATTTAAATATTCTTCTTATACTCTTTTCGTATTTTATATTTTTCTAATAGATAAATATAGATAGATATTTAGAGAGATGCGCATGCTAAGCCACTTCAGTCATGTCTGACTTTTTGCAACTCTATGGACTGTAGCTGACCAGCTCCTCTGTCCACGAGGTCCTCCCGGCAAGAATACTGGAGTGTGCTGCCATGCCCTCTTCCAGGCAATCTTCCCAACCCAAGGATCGAACCTCTTCTCTTTATGTCTCCTGCATTGTCAGGCAGGTTCTTTACCACTAGCACCCCTTGGGAAGCCCAGAGAGACAGACAGATTGACAGACAAAATCACGGGTCTTAATGGATAATGGAGATTAAAGAACAGAAGCAATTTTCAGTGAAAAAGTATTATGGAAGGGGGGGCTCCTAGTTAGGAATAGTATACGGGTTAAATCTAATACTCCAATTTTCTGAACTCTGGACTGTTCTCTCAATAGCCTACTTGCCTGAGGCAGGGCCACAGTCCAAAATATGTCCTTGCAAGATCTGTAGTCACCCAGGAAATGAAGTTTTTGCTTTACCTCCATGATTTATAGGCCATGAAGGTTTCAGGAAAACGATAAGCAAAATGATGTTACTCTTCAATTAACCACCCATTCAGTTCTCCTCCTCTTCTTCCCTTCATTCTTCCAACAAATATTCATTAGTGATTACTGTCTGTCAAGCACTAGGCTAAGGTCCACAGTCAAGCTGATAATAAAAGATACAAAGCCACCCACACATACATGGTGTACAGAATCATTCAAGAGGACAGATTGAAATGAATCCCAGGAATGAGTGTCAGAAAGCAGAATTTCAACTCAGAGTGCAAAAGTTAGGTGGTTTTCTTCCAAATACACAATATTGAGATTGGCAGTTGTCAGAGCCATCTGGAAAACTCTTGACATTTCTGGCCACTGAGGTGTCATATGCCTCGGATGGGAACCCACCATCTATTAAAGTCCAGGTCTCATCTGCGCTGCCACTCAGTGGCTATACCATAATAGCACCTTTTCAGCTTGTTCTCATGTGAGAGTACCCTTACCTCCCTGGTGGCTCACAGGTTAAAGCACCTGCCTTTGATGCATGAGACCTGGGTTCGATCCCTGGGTCGGGAAGATACCCTGGAGAAGGAAATGGCAATCCACTCCAGTATTCTTGCCTGGAGAATCCCATGGACAGAGAAGCCTAGTAAGTTACGGTCCACGGGGTCGCAAAGAGTCGGACACAACTGAGCGATTTTACCTTACCTTACCTTACCAATAGCCAAGGCAAAACTGGATGTGCCTAAGAGGCAACTGTCCTCTAGAACTGTGCCGTAATCCCCCTTCTATTGAACGTTAGGTGCGTTAATAGGGAGGTTCTGCTCCTGTTCGTGTTTAATTAATTGCACGTAAAAAGAAGAAAGGCATCAGAAGGGAGAAACAATTGCCTAAGGTGAGACTCCCTTGGATCTGCAGAAATATATTTAATTATGAGTGAGGCAATTTATATTCAAATGAGAGCTGGGCTTCAATACAAAAAGCAGTAAGCAAAGAGGTGGGGTAAGGGGCAGAAGTCCAGGAAGACTTTAATCTAAAAGAGGCAGATGTCATATTCTACTAAGAGATAAAGAACCAGCGAAACAAAGGAAGAGGCAAGCCTGGACCCAAAGTGCCCCAAGGAATGAAAATTTTTACAACATATATTGTTTTCTTTCCACTTCACATTCCTTTCTTTGGCCTCTGAAGACTAAAAGGCCGGTGGTACTGAAAATATCTCTATTCCACAAAGTGCTGCATTAATTTTGTGATTTCTAAGTGCCTCTCTTTTGGAAAACCTATCCTAAAAGCATTTACTTTTTACAGGTGAAGAGCAGAATGACAGAGCTGTTCATTTCTTAAGACTACCTAACTTATGGAGCCAACTCTGGTAAAAGTGCATGTCGGATAAGAAGTGCACGTTTCAGGGTAATGAAGGGTTTATCTCTTTAATAGCTCAGACCAAAAAGAACAGACACTTTAGATACAAATATTTCAAACATGGAGTAAACATTTCCTTGGATTTCACATTACGCCAAATACAATTTAATCTTTTCAATGATTATTATGAAGATACTGAGTCGTAAATACTTTATTGAGTCGTAAATACAACTAGCCTAAAGAGCTATTCCCAGTAACCAAGACACTAATTTCTCGCTTAAAAATTAAATTAGAAATCTTTATTTTCCTAAGTGAAAGTTAAAAAAAAAAGTCAGTGATATCCCTAAAAGTCAATATTTCTGTACATCAAGATTGTTAGGAATTGAGACAAAATAAGAAAGAAGATTAAGAGGAAGTTTTCTTTTTTTCCTCATATTGCTGTTATAACTTTTCCAGTGCAACCCTCTCTGTACATTTCCTTCTGTATACTCCAGCATCTTGAACACACATACATACACATTAACTCATACACTAAACTTTATTCCCCATCGCAGTGGGACCTTGTTCCTAGGAGTTTCTACTACAACATTGAAGAGAAGAAAGAATTATTATCTGACTGGGTTCACCTCTTTTGGATTAGTAACTCCCAAGTAACTTGTCACTTGCACTGTAGTTAAATATAGACTGCATATGGTTCAAAACATCTGTGATTTTACATTCCTGCATAAATTATTTTGTACAGTGGAGTTACTGCAGGAAGTACCCTCCCATCACCATGGTTACCAGTCCTTCCTGTAGAGTTCTAAATTCTCATGTACTGTTAATACAATCACAGACATGTAGAAATAAAATTCAGAGACACGCAATTCTTAAGCCAACATGATAATGGCCGGCGGTACTCGTAGTTAGCAGGAAGTTAGCAGTTGAAGAGGATTGATTGCCTTCGATTTCCTCAGAAATTAACATTGAACATGTTGTTTAGTCTCTAAGTCATGTCCTACTCTTTTGCGACCCCATGGACTATAGCCCACCAGGCCCCCCTGGACAGGCTCCTCTGTCCACGAGATTTCCCAGGCGAGGATACTGAAGTAGGTTGTCATTTCCTTCTCCAGGTGACCTTCCTGACCTAGGCATCCAACTCAAGTCTCTTGCATTGGCAGGCAGATTCTTTACCACTGTGCCACCTGGAAAGCCCAACACTGGGCATCAGGTAAGCATTTTGCATAAATCATATAGAATAAAGTTAAATAAAATAGCTACATTATTCAAGAATGGTTAAAGATCCTTTCATTGGACTTAAGTCCACTTGATGTCACTGTTCATAGCTTTTGATGTTCAAGCCTATCTCAAAAATCTTTAAGGTACATAGTCACTTTCTTTTAGAATTGTTTATTCATGTTCCTGCCTCAGAGTCCCTGACCTGGGTACATACAAGCAGAAATATAAAAATAAGTTTAATAAATGAAGAATTCATAAGGCAAAATACATGTGATAGATGTTAACTGAAGGGCAGGGATCACAAGGGGTAATCCAGGGTTGAGGAAGCACAGTGTTATGGTAGACGACTGAAAAATTAAACTATTTATATTGGATTCTTGTGAACAGATAAAGCCTTTTTAACAGGGTCCCATTTTCTAGAACATACTAGATACTTTGTATCATAAGTTGACATCTCTTAGTAATTAAAAGAGGGGAAAATCGCATAGTTCAGCTACCTAAGAAGGATGAATCAGTTTCATTGGAGTGCAAATTTGTTTGTTTTGTTTATTGATTACTTACAAGGAAAACTCACCCTCTTCTATGTCTCATCTGATATTCTTTCTCATACTGGCATAAAAAATGACATATATTAATAGAAACTTTTCTTCAGTCAGAGCTATAGCTGCACATAAAACAGATTCAGTGACTTGAGACAGTGAAGGATGCTGAAACTTACAGGAAAGCTGGGAAAATTCTTCCACATCTTTAATTCTTCACTTGGATAAGTATCTTAAATATACACAAGGGGACATTAACACCCATAAGAACTTGGTAAATTATAAAAGATAATTATTAAAATGCATCCATAAATTGGCAGAAAGGTAAACAGGAGAGAGGCTAAATGAAAGAACCAATACATAAAAAGTAAAACACTTAAATTGGGTTACATTTGGAGGAAAGGTGCCAACTCCATTTAGTTTAAGCCTCAGATTCACAGCCTCAAGGGGAGTGTCTTGGGCCATTTTGGCTGCTGTAATAAAATACTACAGACTGGGAATCTTATATAAAACAAATTTATTTCTCATAGGGAGGCTGGAAAGTCTAAAATCAAGACACCAACACAGCTGCATTCTGGTGAAGGCTCTCTTGCTGATTTATAGCCCACGACTTGTCACCGTGCCCTCACAGAGTAGAGGGGATTGTGAGCTCTCTCGAGTCTCTGTCATAAAGGCTCTAATCCCAGTCACGAGGGCGGCTTAGTCATGACCTAGTCACGTTTCAAAGGACCCACTTCCTATTACATCACCACATATATGTGCATGCTAAATCACTTCAGTCGTGTCTTCACTCTGTGCAACCCTACGGAAGAGAAGTCCCACCAGGCTCCTCTGTCCATGGGATTCTCCAGGTAAGAATACTGGAATGGGTTCCCACTTCCTCCTCCAGGGAATCTTCCTGACCCAGGGATCAATCCTGTGTCTCTTATATCTCCTGCATTGACAGACAGGCTCTTTACCCCAATGCATGCTTAAAAGAGGCTTCCCAAGGGGTGCGGTGGTAAAGAATCTTCTAAAATAATCTCTCTATACACACACACAAACAGTACTGCTGAATTTACATACTAAATGAAAGAAGCAGCAAAAATGAAAAGTATAAAGGTGTATTCCATAATAAGTACAGAATAGAAAAGTTGTTAAATATGAAGATCTAATATGGGGTAAATATGATATTAAATAGGCAATCACTGGCAATTTTTAAATAACTAAAATTTTTAATAAAAAGCAATCATCCACAGAACATCTAAAAAATTTCAATGAGAAAAGATAAACACGTTATCGTAAAACATCAAATTATTCAGGACAGATAACTTTAAACTGAAGTTAAAGCCAGTACCTTAAAAAAAATAATGATATGAACAGCTAACTTCTCAAAACCTATCAAAACCAAAGAAACATGCTGTGATACTTTCAATAACAGGCTGAAAGGAAACCAAAGAGAAGCTAGGATTGCAAATCCCACAAAGATATAATTAAAAATAAGAGTGACGAAAGGTTTTTAGACAATGATGCAGAAGTCCCCTACATACGACTGAGTTCCATTCCAAACGTGTGTTCATAAGTTCAATTTGTTCACAAGTCCATCAAAGTTGCCAAGGTACCCAACTAACACAATCAGCTATATAATATTGTACTGTAATAGGGCAACAATACTTTTCATACTAATAATAGATTCTTTAAAAAGGCAGAAAAAATAAAGAAAACATTTCTAATTATACAGTGAAGTACCTTGAAAAGTGCAGTAGTATAGTACAACAGCTGGCATACAGGGGCAGGCACCAAGTGAACAAGAGAGAAGAGCTACTGACTGGAGGTGGAAGAGGCGGCGGTAGATGGTAGAGCTGTAGATTCATCAGCAGCAGACGGAGGGCAAGCTGCGATCTCACTCAGGCCTGACACTGATGGCATGCACACGCACATCTTTGAAAGTTCACTACTTGAAAGTCCTATATAGGGGACTAACTGTATATGTCATGCCACAAAGAGATTAATCATCATTAAAAAATTCTAAAGAATTTTTATCTATATTTTTCAGATACTACAACTATAATAGCTATATTTGGGGAGATATAATAAGCATTCAATAATATTTTTGAATCAATCAATTCATCAACCACGAACTTCAGGTGGAAAGCAAGTGAAGTTATATGAAAAATCTGAGATTTCAATAAGAAATAAAAAAGCAAATGACTTTGTTTATATGTAAGTAAAACTAAGAAACTATAACCATATAAAATAAACAGGTGAATTTGTGGACTCATAAAAAATAATGATAAAATTAAAATACATGGCCATAGCTGTCATAATGAGTTGGTCTGAGTTAAAATACTATAAAGTCTCTTAATGTTTGGGTGGATAGTAACGATATTACAATGCTTCACAGTTGATATGCACACAACTTAAAATTTATAAGGTGATCATTTAAAAAATGAATAACACAATCAAAACCCACAGATATGAAAATATGGAATGATAACAACAGAAAATCAACATGGAACAAAATAAAAGAGCTGAAAAATACAAAGGAGGGGGAAAAAAAACAGAAAATTACATTCACAAACACGACAAATGGAGGGTATACAATCTGATGGCAGAAATAAATCCAGATGTTTAAGAAATTGCAACAAATGTAAATTGACTCAGTATCTAGATAAAAGGCAGCTAGACTAGGAAGGAAAAACCTACTTCTGCTGTTTACAAGAAACACACTTAAAATATAAGAAAATAGACATGTTAAAGGGAAAAGGTGAAAAGAACATGTGTCATTGCCTTCTCCAAGAAGATGCCAGGTAAATATTTTAAAAAAATTGTGATATGATTGGTGGTAAGTAGAAAGCAGGTCAGGTTTTTACACATTTTGAATTTGCTCTAGGATTTAGGCTTTATTTACTCATTATAGTGTTTAGTCCTTTGTGTTGGCAACATTTACATGCATTATCGGAACTGAAAGACCTATAAAGGTTTATCTCTAAACTTAAGTTTTGTTTGGCCGTAAGACATAACCATGAAGACACTGTGATACATGCTTTGAAACACTTAAATAGTACTAAATTATACTAACTTGTCTATGAGTGTTTCATTAGGAGGTAGTAAATATTTTTCAGAATAATACCCACTTAACCAGTCCATTCCAAAGGAAATCAGCCCTGGGTGTTCTTTGGAAGGAATGATGCTAAAGCTGAAACTCCAGTATTTTGGCTACCTCATGTGAAGAGTTGACTCATTGGAAAAGACTCTGATGCTGAGAGGGATTGGGGGCAGCAGGAAAAGGGGACGGCAGAGGATAAGATGGCTGGATGGTATCACTCGACTCAATGGACGCGAGTTTGGGTGAACTCCAGGAGAAAGTGATGGACAGGGAGGCCTGGAGAGCTGTGATTCATAGGGTCGCAAAGAGTTGGACACGACTGAACAACTGAACTGAACTGAAGTATATTACAAGTTTAGCCATTCCTTTATCCGGGGATCTCCCCAACCCTGGAATCAAACTCGACAGGAAAAGGGGACGGCAGAGGATAAGATGGCTGGATGGTATCACTCGACTCAATGGACGCGAGTTTGGGTGAACTCCAGGAGAAAGTGATGGACAGGGAGGCCTGGAGAGCTGTGATTCATAGGGTCGCAAAGAGTTGGACACGACTGAACAACTGAACTGAACTGAAGTATATTACAAGTTTAGCCATTCCTTTATCCGGGGATCTCCCCAACCCTGGAATCAAACTCGAGTCTCTTGCACGCAGATAGTTTCTTTACTATCTGAACCACCAGGGAAGCCCACTAAGGTTGGCTAGTCTCTTTGATTTCAATGTATTTTTATCTGCTTCATTCATTCATGTATTGTTTAGTCTCTAAGTAGTGTCCAACTCTTTTGTGACCCTGTGGATTATAGCCCATCAGGCTCCTCTGTCCACGGAATTTTCCAGGCAAGAGCTGGAGTGGGCTGCCATTTCCTTCTCCAGGGTCTTCATGACCCAGGGATTGAACCTACGTCTGCATGGGCTGGAGGATTCTTGACAACTGAACCATCAAGGATATCAAAACTTTTCTCATCTAACTTACTTAATACCTTGCACAATAGTAAAATACATACACAGAAGCTTAATAATAGAACAAACTATAAAATTGACAATTAACAAGAAAAATATACTGACAACTGACAAAAAAAAATGTAAATCCTGTTAGAATTCTTATAGCTGAAACATAACAAGTTTATTATTTCTCATCCTGAATGGGAAGACATTTTACCAAGAAAGTCTCGTGTATGCTAATCTTCCATGGTTTCTTAATTTAATAATGATGTGATAAAACGTGTATATTCTACACACATACTAAGTGTTCAGGTGACACGATGTCTGTTGAATGATTTCCTTGTTGGCTGACTGAAAAACCTATAGCCATATTATATAGAATTCTAGTTTTTAATCTATTAGTATTATAATTAAATTAATATGTATTTTAATATCAAAAACAAACTTCTATAGTTGTTATAACCAAGCAAAACAGATTTTAAGGTAAAAAGCATCGGCAAAACTAAAAAAAAGTTGACATAGAACTATCCAAGAAAATATAAAGTTAAAAACTTATATGAATCTAATCACATAGATATATATATACAAGTATACATATACACATATATATACATATTCATATACATACAATAATATATATGAATTATACACAAAAACTTTCAGAGAACTAAAAGGGAAATAATCAAATTTGCTGTCAGTTTAGACATTCTCTTATCCCTCTCTCATTAACTGAAAGATAAAACTGGTTTTAAAAAAGGGCAATCAAATTTAAAGAACACGATAAACACACCTGCTACAATGGATTCTGTAAATTCTCCATCTAGTAGTTGTAGAATACACATTCTTCTCAAATATATATATATATATATATATATATATATGTGTGTGTGTGTGTGTATGTATGTATGTATACGGTATTTGCCAACCTACTGAGCCACAAAATAAGTCTCAGTACATTTTGAAAGCTTGGTATAATACAGACTACAAAGATTTCTCTGTACAGTACAATTACACTACTAAATCAAAATAACTAACTAGAAAAACGTTTGGAATTTCAGAAATACTTGGATAAACAATTCTCTGGTCAAGGAAAAGATAAAAAGAATCATAATGAGAACGTTAGGACCTAATGATTAATAGAACATACCCTGAAACCTGTGGGATGCTATAAACACAATCAAGAAGGACATTTGTAGTCTAGCCTGCATCAGGAAAGAAAACTTTTTTAATCCTAAAAACTAAGAACTTATTAAGTAAACAATAGAATAATAGGAAAGAAAGTTGAAAGGATACTTAGAAGGAAAACTGATCCAATAAAAAGTAAATATCTGATCAGGAAGATAATGTCTCTGCTGGCCAATGAATCTTTGTCAGAGATCAGCACTACTACTTAGATCAGCCTTTAGAAACCACTAGAATAAATAGTTTTATATGGTTTTCCAATCCTTTTAAGTTATAATGATGAGACATGTCCCTATTCACACATTCTAGGTCACCTGACTGGAAATTTTGTGTTCCAATGTGCTGTGTTCTGTCTTAGGTTGGAAACCTACACAGTTTTCTTTAGAAAAGAAATGTGCAGAGTATCACATGGAACTTGTAAGAAACTGATAATATTGCACCCCACCCTCATCTGTTTTTAAACTGTTAAAAAAAACACACTCAGCAAAAATTACTCCTCTCTCAACTTTGTAACCAGTTATTTTGTAATTAATTAAATGTTTCAAGGAACAAAATAAGGAAATGTGAATAAATACAGTTACCAGTAAGGGCCAGAATGCTCTGCTAGCCTGTTCAGAAATTAAGAAGATGCTATAGGTGCTTTTTTGAGATTTATTTGCTTTCTAACTTCTTGTTTTGAAATAAGTTTAGGCTTACAGATGAACTGCGAAAATGGTATAGACTGTTCCCATCATCCTTCACAGCTTCCCTTTATTTTATGAATGTATTTAACCATGATACATTTATCAAAACTAAGACATCAACATTGGAACAATTCTACCATCTGGATTCCAGATTTTATGCCTTTCTCTGTTCATGACTTTTAAAAATTATCTAAATAAATAAATGTATTTGTTAAAATATTCACTGAGAGCCTGTTTTAACTTGATCATCAGTTTCATTCCTTCTGCTGAGGACATATTACGGTGCTTGTGCTTGCCACGTACACTGGAGGTATCTCTCTAATCTTAAGTTTTCACCATTTCTACAGCTTAGTATTTCATGATTTCAATTTATTGTTCACTGTCTTTTCCACCTAGAGCGTGCTGATTCTCAGAGATGGACTAACCTCTCCATTTTCTTAATCGAGGTCTGAACATTATTGTACAGACTGCTGGAATGAATTTTCCAAGCTTCTGACAAAGTTTCTATGGAAGCAAAAGAAATCATTCTAGTATACCAACATGCTGTGGTTCATTTCTTTATCTGTATTATTTTGTGGAGAAACAAAATGACCAGTCCAACAGTTTCATGAATGAATGTTTGCTTTAAAATTAACACTCCAACATTAGAACATTCGGTTCTATAGAGAATTGCTTCATTTCCTATAAATTCTCAGTTGGTGTATATGTCCATACTGTACTATTTTACAGTAGCATTAGGCTAATCTGTTGTTTTTCCTCAGGTATATAAAGATTTTATGATGATATGCAAAATAGGCTCCTGGGGCTAAATGTATTTATTGACTGATGAGAGGATTTTTCCCCTTGTAGAAAACTAGACAATATCTTGTACGATAATGTCTTTTAAGACAGGTGGATAATATACTCATCACAATACTTTTGGAGAGGAAAATTGCAACCCACTCCAAGATTCTTGCCTGGAAAATTCCATGGACAGAGGAGCCTGGTGGGCTGCAGTCCATGGGAACACAAGGAGCTGGACACAACCGAGCGACGGAGCGCACGCATGCACAGTTCTTTAGGAAGGCTCTTCCAAGGCAGGTGAAGGCAGGAAAGACTAGAACCAAGGAGATTTCAGATAGAGCATCACGCAGGAGGCTGGTGAAATGAGGAGCATCAGAACTAGATCAGAGGCAGTGGGTTTAGAGGCGAGTGTTTGAAATAGAGATTTTCAGAGGAGAATCACTAGACTTAAGGGTCTATAAAAACTCTCCAGAAAGCAGGAATAGAAGGAACGTACCTCAACATAATAAAAGCTATATATGACAAACCCACAGCAAACATTATCCTCAATGGTGAAAAATTAAAAGCATTTCCTCTAAAGTCAGGAACAAGACAAGGGTGCCCACTTTCACCACTACTATTCAATATAGTTCTGGAAGTTTTGGCCACAGCAATCATGGCAGAAAAAGAAATAAAAGGAATCCAAATTGGAAAAGAAGAAGTAAAACTCTCACTGTTTGCAGATGACATGATCCTCTACATAGAAAATCCTAAAGACTCGACCAGAAAACTACTAGAGATAATCAATGAATATAGTAAAGTGGCAGGATATAAAATCAACACTCAGAAATCCCTTGCATTCCTATACACTAATAATGAGAAA
>SJYC01110774.1:0-13878 GCA_006408675.1 Madoqua kirkii | reverse complement strand
TGCCATTCATCAACACTTCTAGTTATATTTTTAAAACAAACTGTCAGGTCTCTGATGCTATAAAATTGCTTTTTTTTCTTCTGAATTTTGAGAGATTTTGAATTTTATTCCATTGTCAGATAACATTTTTTCTTTGTATTTACACAGATGGTAATAATATTAAATTTTTTTTTCCAGAAAGAAGTAAAATTTTCTTAGAGTGTTAAACAAGGCCCTTTGCAAGTTATCTTGAATTTACTTTTCTAATAATCTCGTTCAGTGTTCCACTCTAACTTTCTTACCATCCATCTAATGCTACTACTAGCAGTGCTAAGTTCTGTATTGTATCTTGAGAAATCAACTTCAGGCTATGTAATAATTTGAATTTCTAGAAAGATGTTGGGTGAGTTATCAAAGCCTTGAATAATATAAATAAAAAAACAATGACCTTGAATGAATTTGTCAGTAATTGAGTAAACAGAAGGAGTCAAGTTTTTGCACAGGAATCCCTTCGGCTCTTATAGAGAAGAGTTTTGTGGTGGGGGATTGGAAAATAGATGGTATTAATAAATAGCGAGATATGATAGCGATATGATAGTGGAGCTTCCCAGGTGGCGCTAGTGGTAAAGACCCCATCTGCCAAAGCAGGAGACACAGGAGATGTGAGTTCAACTCCTGGGTTAGGAAGATCCCTTGGAGTAGGGCATGGAAACCCTCTAGAGTATTCTTGCCTGGAGAATCCCCATGGACAGAGAAGCCTAGAGGGTTACAGACCATGGGGTTGCAAAGAGCCAGACAGTATTGAGCAAGTCAGCACAGCATGGTGGATATGATGCAATGTCAGTTCCATGTCTAGATTTCAAGAGTTCTTTCATATTTCTGATTATTTTTGCCTCTTGTGTGATAACCATGTAAACAAGTCTGGGCTAAAAAATGTGTAGTTTATCAACATTTTCTAGTAAAATAATTATATATGGAAGTGAAAGTCACTCAGTCGTATCTGACTCTTGGCGACCCCATGAACTGTAGCCGGCCAGGCTACTCTATCCATGGGATTTCCCAGACAAAAATACTAGAGTAGGTTACTGATTCCTTCTCCAGGAGATCTTCCTGACCCAGGGATTGAATCTGGGTGTCCTGTACAGCAGGAGGAGTCTTTACCATTTGAGCCACCAGGGAAGCCTCTATAATTATAGTCTTAATGGTGCTGGCATGGTGAAGAATTGAAAGACTCTAGAAAACATTAAACTCAGAAAATGTTTCCTATCCTTAGTTACATTAAGGAATGTCCTTCCCTCCTTTAATTTATATGCTAATTTCAAGACACAGGTCAAAATCATTTGGTATTTATTATCTGTTTTAGCACACTTTTTGCAAGAGTGGCAGCAATTATTGCCTTTCTTATATCCATGCTCCTTTGCAACATGTCTCTGCATCTCTTTGCATCAAGAGATAGTCCATTTTTCTACCCCTTCAGGTCGAGCTGGGCCTGAAATATGCTTGGGTTAATAGAATGTTGTCCCTGGGTTGGGAGGATCCCCTGGAGGAGAGCATGGCAACCCATTCCAGTATTCTTGCCTAGAGAATCCCATGGACAGAGGAGCCTGGAGGGCTATAGTCCATGGAGCTGCAAAGAGTCAGACACTACTGAGAAACTAAGCACTGCACAGCATAGTGAATGTGATACAATCTCAGTTCCATGTCTAGGTTTTAAGGGTTCTTTCATATTTCTGATTCTTTTTGTCCCCTTATGTGACAACCATGTAAACAAGTCTAGGCTAAGTCTGAAGGGTGAGTGACCACATGGACCAGATAGGATTGAGCCAGCACAGTTTCTCAGTTGAGACCTCAGCATGTAGTAGCCTGGCCAAGATTAGCATACCCTACCACAGACATGTCAGCAAGGCCATTTGCTAGCTGTTTTGCAAACTTGAGAGCTAAATAAATCCTTACTGATTTAACCTACTAAACTTTGGAGTGATCAGTTTATAGCAATAGCTAACTAGTCCATGTGTCCTAATTCCTTAAAGCAGATTTATCCCCTCGGGTGTGCAAACAGCACATTGTATTCTCTTGTTTGCCACTTATCACATTGTTCTTTGACTTAATATGGTCTTTCTTCTCTGTGGACAGTATTTTCCAGAGGCTTGGATTACTTGCTCATCTTTGTTTCCTTCTAATTAGGCTAAATGCCTGACATATAAAAGACATGTAGTAAATGCTATTAATGGGTGAATTCAAAGTGCTCAGGCTGTCTGTAACATGTTGGCAAAATTGAAGTTTCCTCTTATTTCCGTAGGTCTTCCAGAGAAAGCAGCCATGACTTGCTTTGCTTTTTCTCATTGCTGCAGAAACTTAAACCATCCTGAGATTCAGTGACATTTGCTGTTGAAACATTTTTGTTCCAATTAATAGTGGTGCTTCTCAAGGGAGAATGCAGCATAAATGGCTGGTCTCAGAGCCATGCTCTCCCTGGAAAACTTAAGTGGGAAATCAAAATATGCCATGATTTTAATGAAAAACAGTCTGCATAATTCTCAGTAGAATGGAAAACTGGGAATTATATTGTGAAATAGAGCATATAAAAAACAACAAGGCCACTGCTCTCAGCTACTGTCTGAGATAATTCAACAGCAAAATCAATGAATTAACCTATTTAGCTCTTTAACAAACCTGTAAAGATTTCCTCATTTGAAAGTGTTACTCTTTAAAAATTCACATGTATGCATTCTTTCTGTAAATTTCCTGCTGCTGCTGCTGCTGCTGAGTCGCGTCAGTCAAATCCAACTCTGTGCGACTCCACAGACGGAAGACTACCAGGCTCCTCTGTCCCTGGGATTCTCCAGGCAAGAATACTGGAGTGGGCTGCCATTTCCTTTTCCAATGCATGAAAGTGAAAAGTGAAGGTGAAGTCGCTCCGTCGTGTCTGACTCTTAGTGGCCCCATGGACTGTAGCCTACCAGGCTCCTCCGTCCATAGGATTTCCCACGCAAGAGTACTGGAGTGGGGCGCCATTGCCTTCTCCACTGTAAATTTCCTAGATGGTAGCTATTAAGAAATCAAAAGACAAATATACTGTATATCACATTATATTTGTACCATTGCATAGGAACTAAGCACTTAAACACATTTACTTAGATATATTATAATAATATATATAGTTCTAAATTTTATTTGTTTATTTATTGACCGTGGTGGTCTTCATTGCTGTGGGGCTTTTTCTCTAGTTGCAGCAAGTGGGGTCTACTCTCTAGTTGTGGTGTATAAGCTTCTTGTCATTGCTTCTCTTGCTGCAGAGCATGGTCTCTAGGCATGTGGGCTTTAGAAACTGCAGTTCCAGGGCTCTACAGAACAAGCTCAGTAGTGACGGTGCAAGGACTTAGTTGCTTCCAGAATGTGAAATCTTCAGAAACTAGGGATTAAACCTGCATCTCCTGCTTTGACTGGTGGATTTGTTACCACTGATTTCATAATGTATTTGTAAAGTGCTTTAAAATATGCAATTAAAAAAAGATCAGCAATATAAGAAGGTAGCTCCAGTAAGACTTGCAATTTCATTTAATATTAGAGGCAGCAAAGTCACAAAATACTCTTAACTTTTACAAAGCAGTTAAGGGTCAGAATTGGAACCAAACTCTTTGAAATTGTTTTTTTCTTAAACAAAACAAATTTGACTTTATCTGATCTTTTTAAATATGAATCTTTTTTTATTATTCCCTCTTATATTCTTCCTTCTACTGTTAAATATCAGGCTACCTATTTGACTCATGGTTTTACTTTAGGGCATAAAACAGAGTCATGGAAACGTCTAAACCTGATTTCCAATGGTAGCAACTTTCTGCACAATAAGAAATCATTACCCATGACTGTAAACAACGTTAAGGCAAGGGTAATGAGGAATGCACACCTCTTGGCTTCACAGGTGAATAAGTTAAAGGGATTTGCAGCCTGAGACAACCCCAGAAGTTTCAGTAACTACATGAGATTTTTTATTTACTTATTGTCAGATACATGTGGTAAAGAAAAATTATTCTTCAACTTCATTGCATGACATCACTCACTCATCCATTTAATCAGTGTTCACAGAGTGTCTGCTGTCTTCCAGGCTCCATGCTAAGTCCTGGCTATACGGCAGTAAACAAAAATGACATGGTGCCTGGCAAATATTTTTAACTAAGAAACAAGTAAGAAATGTGAACTTGCAATAAATACAGTAATGGAAAAGAACAACTAGGTGCTCTGTAAAGAAACAAAGAGAGATAGGAATTTAGGTAGAATCTAAGAATTAGCATTCCGGGAAATAAAAAGGCAAAGTCTGAGAGATGGGTGAAGGCTTGCATCCCTGAAGGGCTACTGGAGAGAAGTGAATGAACTGAGTCAAGAGATAAATCTGGGGAAGGGAGAAGATGCTAGTTCATATAGCGCTCTGAAGATCAAGGTAAGAAGTTCTGTGTTATTGCAAGAGGATATAGATGCAGTTATATATTAAGTTAATGGGTAAAATAATTCTTTTTTTTAAATTGAAATATAGTTGACATACAATATTTTGTTAGTTTCATGTATAGTACCTGATTTGACATTTGCATACATTGTAAAATGATCACCATTATAAGTCTAGTAACCATATATGCCCATACAGACTTATTATATTATAGACCATGTTCCTTATGATGTATATTACATCCCTATAGCTTATTTATTTTATATAGGATGTTTGTACCTCTATATCCTCTTTATTTGCTTCCTGCACCCCTCATGCCCACTCCTCTGGCAACTACCAATTTCTTCTCTACATGTATGAGTCTATTATCATGTTCTTTTGTTTGATTTCTTTACATTTCATATATAGGCAAGATCATATATATATATTTTTTAACTTATTTCACTTAGCATAATAACCCCTAGGCATGAATGTTGTCACAAATGACAAGATTTCATTCATTATTTTGACTAACATTTGGTTTTATATATATATATATATATATATATATATAGAGAGAGAGAGAGAGAGAGAGAGAGAGAAGTATGGTTACATAAATATATATGTCCACTTCTTTATCCATTCGTCTATCAGTGGATGCAGGTTGTTTCCACATCTTGATTATAAGAAATAGTGCTGCAGTGAACATTGCTATGCACATAACTTGTTAAAGTAATTTTCTTATTTTGGGGGGAAATATCCAGAAATGAAATTGCTGGATCATATGGAGTTCTATTTTTAATTTCTTGAGAAACCTCTGTACTGTTTTCCATAGTGTCTGTGACATAATTCAGTTTATTTTTAAAAGGTTACAATGGCTGCTATATGGAGATGATTGGGAGACTGAAAATGGAGAAAGAAAGTAAAAATATAATACAAAAGCAAGAAATTTTATTGAATAGTACAAATGTTGGACCAACAAAGATGAAACTGTTTTAAATTATCATTATTAGTTATGAAAAGTTTAAATTTATTCTTATTAAACACAGTTTTAAATCATTTAATGACATAATTGGGGATCTTCCCCAGCCAGGGATTAAACATATATCTCCTACATCTCCTGCATTGCAGATGGTTTCTTTATCTGCTGAGCCACCAGGGAAGTCCAATTTCATATATGCACTTATTATTATTATACATAGTTTGTAATTATTTGAGGGACAGAATGATACAAGTGGTTATATATGAGGTTCAGAAAGCATATATATGTCAGCATGACTTGCAGCTTTGTTGAGAATGAAGTATACCTTTTATTTTGAATATTTCCATGGCTTCTAGGAAAATTGGCATGGATTTTCTCAGAGAGAATTCAACTCAGGACACATACTACAAGAGGAATGAATTTTGAACACATTATGCCAAGTGAAATAAGCCAGTCACAAAATGAAAACAATTGTATGATTCCATCTATATGAGGTTGTCTGGAATAGTCAAATTCATAGAGAAGGAAAGTAGAATGGTGGTTTCCAGGGACTGCAGGGAGAAAAGAGTGGAAGTTAGTGCTTAATAAAGGGAGTTTCAATTGTGAAGGATAAAAAAGTTCTGGAGATGGATAAGGACTATTTGCATAACTGTGAATGTAATTAATGCCAATAAACTTTGTACTTAAAATAGTAAGTGCTATGTGGATTTTACTACAATAAAAAATAGAAAAGAATATTTCAGCAAATGGTGAATCTTCTTACCTTCATGAGTATTGGTATAAATATTTAGGAATGTATTATGTATCAATTTAACATATAACATATTGATGTGTGTGAAATAAAACATGGTATATGAAACTTTGTATCATAGCTGTGGCTGTATTTTAAATTTTATCCAGAAATGGTCTGTGGATGTTACCCACACTCTCTGTTAGATTTTAGCGTTTTCTTGTCCTTGTGAAGATATGGTATTCCAATCTTCTTCCTTTTAAATAACTTTCAGATGACTTTTATTTCCATACCAATAAGTTCATTCTAGCAATAAAATTTTATTGTCACTTTCCAAGTTTTTATTTTCACCTTTTTATGAATACTATCAGGAGACAAGAAAGAGCTTTACCCTTATATACCAACTTGCCACTCAAATTTATTTCCTAAAGTTAATCAAAAAGTTTTGGAGGATTTATTTCATCTTACGATTATCCAAATGTGTCAATTCATTAATATATAGATGCTCTAAAATTCAGCACTGCAAACCCACTTAAACCCATTGCAATTACTGAGCGAGTGGATCCTGAGCTTTTGAATGTAAAGAGGATTTCTCCCGCCCACCTGCATTCTATGCAATGTCATACATATTAGGTGTGAAAATTTTTTTGATTGATACAGTGGATGCACACATATGCATATGGGCATGCAGCCTAATGTTTCCCCGATCAAATGATAACAGAAAACTGTGTCAAGTCATTCTTTTGCCGGAGCAAGCAATGTAGACTTGTCTTAAAGGTTAGTATTACAACAATATTAAAGGTCCAATTCCTGACTCCAAAGCAGCATTTGTGTGGGACAGTTGGGATCACAGAGCAGTCTAATTCCTTGTACTAAATGCTAATTTGTAGAGGTAATAACATCAACAGTGGTTTCAAAGAAATTCTTTTTTTCACATCTTTTTCTTAGATGGAGAGCATCAGTCCTGTTTTGAGACTTTAGAATGATTCTACATGCCATCAGTTCAGTTTAGTTCAGTTCAGTCACTCAGTCGTATCCAATTCTTTGCAACCCCATGAAACGCAGCACTCCAGGCCTCCCTGTTCATCGCCATCTCCCGGAGTCCACCCAAATTCATGTCCATTGAGTTGGTGATGCCATCCAGCCATCTCATCCTCTGTCGTCCTTTTCTCCTACAGCCCTCAATCTTTCCCAGCATCAGGGTCTTTTCCAATGAGTCAACTCTTCTCATGAGGTGGCCAAAGTATTGGAATTTCGCTTCAACATCAGTCCCTCCAATGAACACCCAGGACTGATCTCCTTTAGGATGGACTGGTTGTATCTCCTTAGAGTCCAAGGGACTCTCAAGAGTCTTCTCCAGCACCACAGTTCAAAAGCATCAATTCTTTGGTGCTCAGCTTTCTTTATAGTCCAACTTTCACATTCATACACGACCACTGGAAAAACTGTAGCCTTGACTAGACAGACTTTTGTTGACAAATTAATGTCTCTGCTTTTCAATATGCTGTCTAGATTGGTAATAACTTTCCTTCTAAGGAGTAAATGTCTTTTAATTTCATGGCTGCAATCACCATCCGCAGTGATTTTGGAGTCCAGGAAAATAAAGTCAGCCACTCTTTCCACTGTTTCCCATCTGTTTTCCAGGAAATGATGGGACTGGATGCCATGTTCTTAGTTTTCTGAATGATGAGATTTAAGCCAGCTTTTTCACTCTCCTCATTCATTTTCATCAAAAGGCTCTTTAGTTCTTCTTCCCTTTCTGTCATAAGGGTAATGTCATCTGTGTATCTGAAGTTATTGATAAATTAAAATAAATAAATTTCTATTAAAAATTTAATTTAATTTAATTTTAAAAACTACAAAAAATGCAAAAAACAACAACAACAACAACAACTAGACAGAGTATGAAAAAGTAGAGACCTCATTTTGCTGACAAAGACCTGTATAGTTAAAGCTGTAGTTTTTCCAGTAGTTATGTATGGGTGTGAGAGTTGGACTACAAAGGAGACTGAGTGCCGAAGAATAAATGCTTTCAGATTGTGGTGCTGGAGAAGATTCTTGAGAGGGCCTTGGGCAGCAAGGAGATCAAACCAATCAATTCTAAAGGAAATTAACCCTGAATATTCATTGGAAGGACTGATGCTGAAGCTGAAGCTTCAATACTTCAGCCACCTGATGTGAAGAGTCCCCTCATTAGAAAAGACCTTGATGCTGGAAAGATTGAGCACAAAAGGAGAAGGTGGTATCAGAGGATGAAATCTTTATACAACATCACCAACTCAATGAACATGAATTTGAGCAGGAGATAGTGGAGGACAGAGTATCATGGCATGCCGCAGTCTATGAGGTTGCAAAGAGTCAGACACAGCTTGGTGACTGAACAACAAATTCAGCAATCTGCATGTGGAATCAACATTGTAAAAATGTAAATTTGATAAGGGAAGGAAATGGATTTGGGAAGATGTTTGTTCAAAGTCTCAAATGTAAGAGGGAGTTGTTGCAAGATTAGTCTCCATAACCAAAGGACTCAGATGTGCATATGGCTTCAAACACCTCTAGATTGATAAATTTTGACACTGGTGTGAAGTGTCAAAGTTTTAAGTCAAAAAGATCTATATTTGAATCTTCTACCCCTTTGGCCTGTTTCTCTACCTTGACAAAAAGGAAAGTGATATAAAACACATTAGAAATTGGTGGAACTTGAATTTAATTGTTGTATAAAGAACATTGACTTTCAATTAGACTTTATTGATTTGTTAACCTTTAGTCTCATTACATTAACGTCTTTTAACTTCATGGCTTCAGTCACCATCTGCAGTGATTTTGGAACCCAAAAAATAAAGTCTGACACTGTTTCCACTGTTTCCCCATCTATTTCCCATGAAGTGATTAGACCGGATGCCATGATCTTCATTTTCTGAATGTTGAGCTTTAAGCGAACTTTTTCACTCTCCTCTTTCACTTTCATCAAGAGGGCCTTTAGCTCCTCTTCACTTTCTGTCATAAAGGTGGTGTCATTTGCATATCTGAGGTTATTGATATTTCTCCTGGCAATCTTGATTCCAGCTTGTGTTTCTTCCAGTCCAGTGTTTCTCATAATGTACTCTGTATAGAAGTTAAATAAGCAGGGTGACAATATACAGCCTTGATGGACTCCTTTTCCTATTTGGAACCAGTCTGTTGTTCCATGTCAAGTTCTAACTGTTGCCTCCTGGCCTGCATAGAGATTTCTCAAGAGGCAGGTCAGGTGGTCTGGTATTCCCATCTTTCAGAATTTTCCATAGTTTATTGTGGTCCACACAGTCAAAGGCAGAAATAGATGTTTTTTTTCTGGAACTCTCTTGCTTTTTCCATGATCCAATGGATGTTGGCAATTTGATCTCTGCTTCCTCTGCCTTTTCTAAAACCAGCATGAACATCAGGAAGTTCATGGTTCACGTATTGCTGAAGCCTGGCTTGGAGATGGAGAATTTTGAGCGTTACTTTAGTAGCATGTGAGATGAGTGCAATTGTGCAGTAGTTTGAGCATTTTTTGGCATTGCCTTTCTTTGGAATTGGAATGAAAAGTGACCTTTTCCAGTCCTGTGGCCACCGCTGAGTTTTCCAGATTTGCTGGCATATTGAATGGAGCACTTTCACAGCATCATCTTTCAGAATTTGAAACAGCTGCACTGGAATTCCATCACCTCCACTAGCTTTGTTCATAGTGATGCTTTCTATTTTTTTTTTCTCCCTGGCCAAAAGGAGCTTCCTTCTTTGTTTGCTTGTTAGTTGTATTGTCATTAGTCTTCATTAGAACAACTAGTTGATTAGAAAATACCCTGATGCTGGGAAAGACTGAAGGCAGGAGGAGAAGAGGGCAGCAGAGGATGAGATGCTTGGATGGCATCACCTATTCAATGGACATGAACTTGGGCAAATCCTGGGAGATGGTGATGGACAGGGACACTTGGCATGATACAATCCATAAGGCTACAAAAAGTTAGATACAACTTAGCAACTCAACAACACCAACAACAAGAGAGCAGCTGTGTGGATGCAAGATTGATAAATGACTTTTAACAATAGTCATGATAGTGTTTTATGCCTTCTTAAGCCATGTTTAATACTATTAAATTCATATTACATTCTACTAAAAAATGAAGCATTTTATAAAACATATGGGAACATATTTGTTGATTATATGAATACTGGCTCTGATTTAACTTGCAAAAAAATAGCAAATCAGCAAAAGACATATTTGGCTAAATGCCAAAGAAAATATTTTAAACATATTGGGAATATGTTAACAGATGTTTCCCAATGTTTAATACTGTTTTTGATGAAGCTTAGTGTTGGCATAATATTTTCATTCACATCTAAACTACTTTATTTCCAAGAAAAAAAATTATATCCACGTCTCTGATTATGACCCTTTTGTTACTTGAATAAAACAGAAAGGACTTGAACAATTGTGCTTGAAATCACTCTTGATGGAGGCTTTCCATTTTGGTATTTCATGCCATTGTTTTCTTGATTTCCCATGAAATCAGATATTATTTTCTAATTAAGGCAGGACAATAGCAGCTGAGCTATAGCAGACTTTTCTTGTTACTGAGTTTGATAAACAAAGTATTCATAATTTCAGCAGATGTCTCTTCTACTTCTTTCTAAGCAGGGGAGATGATCAAGCAGCAGACACAAGTGTATCACGCCATGAGCAAAGTCCATCACAAAGGTCAGAAGCCCCAGGATTTTAGCCGTTACTGTCTAAGATATCATCCGCTCATCCACTGCACTGGCCATGTGCTCCTTTAAAATTACTTTCATTTTTGGGGGGCTTTCCTTGTGACTCAGCTGGTAAAGAATCTGCCTGCAATGTGAAAGACCTGGGTTTGATCCCTGGGTTGGGAAGATCCCCTGGAGAAGGGAAAGGCTACCCACTCCAGCATTCTAGCCTAAAAAATTTCATGGACTGTCAAGTCCAGGGGGTCGCAAAAAACTCGGACACAATTGAGTGACGTTCACTTTCACTTCTTTTACCTAGTAGATCATTGCATAAAACTTAATACTAAGTCCCTCTTGGTTTTATTTCTTGTTGTTTAGTCACTAAGTCGTGTCCAACTTTTTGCAACCTCATGTACTGTGGCACGCCACACTCCTCTGTCCTCTGCTGTCTCCCAGAGTTTGCTCAAATTTATGTCCATTCAGTAAGTGATATTATCTAAGCATCTCATCCTCTGGTACCATTGTCTGCTTTTGTGTTCAGTCATTCCCAGCATCAGTTTCTCTTCCAATGAGTCGCGTTTTGTATCAGGGTCCAAAGTTTGGAGTGTCAGCTTCAGCATCAGTCCTTCCAATGACTATTTAGGGTTGATTTCCTTTTAGGATTGACTGATTTGATCTCCTTTAAGTCTAAGGGACTCTCAAGAGTCTTTTCCAGCACTGCAATTCAAAAGTATCAATTCTGGCAGGCAGCCATCACTCCAGCCGCCCAGACTCTGGCACGATGGTCATGGCGGAGGGGACGACTGTGCTGAGGCGAAGAGGCCAGGTACCAAGGCTCAGGATTTCTATAACTGGCCTGATGAATCCTTTGGTGAAACGGACAGTACACTTGCTGTTCAGCAGTATATTCAACAGAACATAAGAGCAGATTGTTCCAATATTGACAAAATTCTTGAGCCACCTGAAGGCCAAGATGAAGGTGTATGGAAGTATGAACATTTAAGGCAATTCTGTCTTGAGCTAAATGGACTTGCTGTCAAACTTCAGAATGAATGCCATCCAGATAAATGCATTCAGATGACTGCAACTGAACAGTAGATTTTTCTTTGTGCAGCTCATAGAACACCGAAAGAATGTCCTGCTATAGACTACACTAGACACACACTTGATGGTGCTGCATGTCTTCTAAATAGCAGTAAATATTTTCCCAGCAGAGTTAGCATAAAGGAATCATCTGTAGCAAAACTAGAATCAGTATGCCGTAGGATTTACAGAATATTTTCACATGCTTATTTTCATCACTGGCAGATATTTGATGAATATGAAAATGAAACATTTTTGTGTCATTGGTTTACTAAATTTGTGATGAAATATAATTTGATGTCCAAGGATAACTTGATTGTACCAATTTTAGAAGAAGTTCAGAATTCAGTTTCTGGGGAAAGTGAAGCAAGAAGGGAATCATATAGAAAAAAATGTACTGATCACATAATTAACATTAATTGTGTACTGTATGTATATCATTTTAGATACATCAATCATGAATCCATATTATAGCTTCTTTGTTTAGTATAGGTTTCTGTATGCTGAGTTCTGAACCTTGAGATGTGTATAAGAGACAGTCTTACTATGCTACACAAAGTATATTCTAGACCAGCATACTTAGAAAAGATTTACCTTTCTACATCAGTGGATAGTTACATACAATAAAGTGATAACGATAAAGAGTGTAAGTGATGTTCCCAGTAGAAACCTGCCCTGTCCTTCCTTTCTCTCTATTTCCCTTAACTCCCTCCTCAAACTACATACCCGAGAAGCTTTTCACCAGACTGTGATTTAATGGTGACTTATATCTATCTATATTTGTATTAATTGCTTACAGATTATACCTCATATTAGCAATTGCATTACACTACAGGAAAAAAATGCATTGGCATAGGCTCTTGCTTATCTTTGCCTTGCAAAATTGTTTTCACTACTTGGAAAACAGTCTTTGAAATAGTTTGACTAGTAATGTTAGTATTGTTGTTCTTCACATCTAACCATTTAGGCAGCACTTAAATAGAGTTGGAAAATACTATAGTATTTATTTTATACACCTTCTCCACAAAGTTTATGTTTGGATTATATGAACACGTAAAATTTTTTTTGCAGTAATTCACAGGTTCCAAAGGTATTGTTGAATGCTCATACATTTTTTGGACTTAGTTATAATTCAATGTCTTAAAAAGGATTCAACCATAGATTTTACAATCGTACCTACTGAAGGCAGTTTTCTAACAAAGCCCTAAAGGTGTTACTTTTTGACTAGTAATGTTAGTATTGTTGTTCTTCACATCTAACCATTTAGGCAGCACTTAAATAGAGTTGGAAAATACTATAGTATTTATTTTATACACCTTCTCCACAAAGTTTATGTTTGGATTATATGAACACGTAAAATTTTTTTTGCAGTAATTCACAGGTTCCAAAGGTATTGTTGAATGCTCATACATTTTTTGGACTTAGTTATAATTCAGTGTCTTAAAAAGGATTCAAACATAGATTTTACAATCGTATCTACTGAACGCAGTTTTCTAACAAAGCCCTAGAGGTGTTACTGCTGAACTGGTTGTAATGAGACATTTAGGTTAAAAAAAAAAATTGTACATGTAGTGAAGAAAATATTTAAATCTGTCTTTTGAACAGTTAACAAATGAACTTCTTTTTCATTCGAAAGAGTTACTTTGAAAAAATGTAGTAATCTTTTTTTTTCAAGTTGAAGGAAATAATTCATACCATACTATAAGTATGTATTGCAACAATGTGGAAAACAGTGGCATCCTGAGAGTTTGTATATATATTTATGCTTTCTGATCCTGCCAGTATATTTGGATTTGAACAATGCTATTCCGGCAGCCAGTCATTATTTTGTCCCAATCCACACTCTCTTTAAGAAGTTATATATTCACAGTGAAAGGAATATTGGCTTTGAAATTATGATTTATATTAATGTAATTATGAACCAATGGGAATAGTAATTTTTACACAAACTTGCTAAATATCGAGAAACTAAACCAA
>SJYC01110770.1:0-75824 GCA_006408675.1 Madoqua kirkii | reverse complement strand
TTTTTATCATAAATGGATGTTGGATTTTGTCAAAGGCCTTCTCTGCATCTATTGAGATAATCATATGACCTTTATTTTTCAATTTATTAATGTGGTGAATTACGTTGATTGATTTGCGGATATTGAAGAATCCTTGCATCCCTGGGATAAAGCCCACTTGGTCGTGGTGTATGATCTTTTTAATGTGTTGTTGGATTCTGATTGCTAGGATTTTGTTCAGAATTTTTGCATCTATGTTCATCAGTGATATCGGCCTATAGTTTTCTTTTTTTGTGGCATCCTTGTCAGGTTTTGGTATTAGGGTGATGGTGGCCTCATAGAATGAGTTTGGGAGTTTACCTTCCTCTGCAATTTTCTGGAAGAGTTTGAGTAGGATAGGTGTTAGCTCTTCTCTAAATTTTTGGTAGAATTCAGCTGTGACGCTATCTGGACCTGGGCTTTTGTTTGCTGGAAGATTTGATTACAGTTTCAATTTCTGTGCTTGTGATGGATCTGTTAAAATTTTCTATTTCTTCCTGGTTCAGTTTTGGAAAGTTGTACTTTTCTAAGAATTTGTCCATTTCTTCCACATTGTCCATTTAATTGGCATATAATTGCTGATAGTAGTCTCTTATGATTCTTTGTATTTCTGTGTTGTCTGTTGTGATCTCTCCATTTTCATTTCTAATTTTGTTGATTTGATTTTTCTCCCTTTGTTTCTTGATGAGTCTGGCTAATGGTTTGTTGATTTGATTTATCCTTTCAAAAAACCAGCTTTTGGCTTTGTTGATTTCTGCTATGGTCTCTTTTGCTTTTTTTGCATTTATTTCTGCCCTAATTTTTAAGATTTCTTTCCGTCTTCTCAGGGTCGACAGCAGTCCTTACCCTGGGTTTGCTCTCCAGTCACCACACTCCAGCTCCCAACCCCCGTGCACACTGGTGGACACATGCCCCAGGCTGGCACACGTACCCTACCATGTGTGCAACAGATTACTAATGGGAAGCTGCTGTATAACACAGGGAGCTCACCTTGGTGGTCTTTGATGACCTAGAGGGATGGGATGGTGGGAATGGAAGGGAGGTTCAAAAGGGAGGGAATATATGTATACATACAGCTGATTCACAGTGTAGCAGCAGAAACTAACATAACTTTGTAAAGCAATTATACGCCAATTATTTTAAAAACTCTTATACAACAAACTAGTGAATACAACAAAGAGAGGCAGACTCACAGATATGTTGTTGTTGTTGAGTTGCTGTGAATGTCTAACTCTCTGCAACCTCACGGACTGCAGCATGACAGGCTTCCCTTTTTTCAGTATCTCCTGGAGTTTGCTCAGGTTCATGTCCCTTGAGTTGGTGATGCTATCTTACATCTCATCTGCCACCCTCTTCTCTTTTGGCTTAAACCTCTGCTAGCATAAAGATCTTTTCCAGTGAGTTGGCTGTTTGCAACATGCAGCCAAATATTGGAGCCTCAGCTTAAAAATCAGTCCTTCCAATGAATATTCAGGGTCGATTTCCTTTAGGATTGACTGGTTTGATCTCCTTGCTGTCCAAGGGACTCTCAAGAGTCTTATCCAGCACTACAGTTCAAAAGTATCAATTCATCATCTCTCAGCTTTATGGTCCAGTTCTCACATCCATACATGACTACTAGAAGAACCATAGCTTTGACTATGCAGAAATTTTCCTAATAAATATTGGAAAGCATTTGACTGAAGTATCATTTGCAAAGGGGTGACCCACAGGCTTTCACTCTTCTCTTTCACTTTCATCAGGAGGCTCTTTAGTTCCTCTTCACTTTCTGCCATAAGGGTGGTATCATCTGCATATCTGAGGTTATTGATATTTCTCCCGGCAATTTTGATTCCAGCTTGTGTCTCATCCAGCCCAGCGTTTCTCATGATGTACTCTGCATATAAGTTAAATAAGCAGGGTGACAATATACAGCCTTGACTGACTCCTTTCCCTATTTAAAACCAGTCTGTTGTTCCCTGTCCAGTTCTAACTGTTGCTTTGTGACCTGCATACAGATTTTTCAAGTGGCAGGTCAGTTGGTCTGGTATTCCTATCTCTTGAAGAATTTTCCACAGTTTACTGTGATCCACACAGTCAAAGGCTTTGGCATAGTCAACAAAGCAGAAGTAGATGTTTTTCTGGAACTCTATTGCTCTTTTGATGATCCAGTGGATGTTGGCAATTAAGATACAGACATGATATATTTGACCATCAGACTTTTTTTTTTAAATACAATTTTGTTTTGTTTTGTTTTGTTTTTTGTTTTTCATACTGGCCAAAAAACATTGTATTAAAATTAAAAAAAATCTTCATGGCCAAGTAAATCATATCTGGACCATACATGGCCTGTGACCCATACATTTATAAACTCTACTTTGGTCATTTATTTCCTAATATTTATTAGGAAACCTTTAAATATATATAAAACTTGAAATAATTTTACAGTGGATACTTCTGTATACCTATTACCTAGATTCCAGTTGCTTTATTGCCTGTCTCTTTAGTGACTTCCTGTGATCAAAGTTTAGCTGTGGAAATTTGAAGGTGCAGGGAAGAAGAAAAGAGAGGGTAAGTCCTACAGAAGTCACTCTCGTCTATTAACTCATTTCTTAAAATTCACCCTCAAGGGTAGAGAGAAATAGGAAATTGCTAATCAACATATATTATGTTTCAGCTGTGCAAAATGAGCAAGTCCTAGAGAACAGCCATACAGCCTTGTACCTAGAGATAGCAACTGTATTGTTCACTTAAAAGATCTAAGAGGCTAGATCTCATGTTAGGCATTCTTAACACAATAAAACTGGTAATCACAATGAAAGTAATAAATTTTTTTGAATTTCTTTTTTTTATAATACATTTTTAGAAATTCAGCTTATTCACCCAGTTTTCTGTTTGACCGTGATTTTGTTGTTGTTTTTTCTTTTTAAAAAAATTTTCTTTTTTTGTCTTTATATTAAAATTTTTGATAAAATTTTATATAGTTGTTGAAGGTTACTTCCCGTTTCCAGTTATTGTGAAATACTGGCTATATTGTCCATGTTATATTACTGGCTATATTTCCATGTATATTATACCCAGTAGTTTATGCCTCCCTCTCCTTCACCCCAACCTGCCGCTCCCACCCCTCACCGGTAACCACTAGTTTGTTCTGTCTGTGGACAGACTATCTGCTTTTCTGTTATACTCTGGCCATGGTTTTAAAATGCACCTTAGGACCTGATGAAGGCTGTCAGCCCCAGGAAAATCCATGTGCCCCTCAAAGTGATGTCACCAGGAGGGAGCCCGGGTGCTCCACTGGAGAGAGCACGCATTCTTCCAACACCTCCAAAGTGAGCCCTGGACGGTCCAGGCGGAGCACTGCCTGCAGTTTAGTCAGGAAGGGCCAGCCCTGGCCCCCAAGACCCCTACCAGGGATCTTGAGAATGCAGTTGAGGGGCATCACTTGCTCTGAGTGCCGGTGAGCCGGCCTCTTTGGACATGGGATGCTCATTTTGGGTAGGGGGTTAGAGTCAAAAGCCTTGGCTGTGAAAATGGATCATTTTAATGAAGTCCCATGAGACGACGCGGAGCGCTTTTCCTGGGATTCCCACCTGTGTGCTGGTACCCAGGGAAGGTATTTCCGTCCTAATAGCACCTCTCACGTTGGCTTGACTTCTTTGCGGTGACGGAGTAGCACCCAGGGACAGAGAAGGGAGAAAGCTTTTATATCTACTCCTGTTACCTGACTCCACCACTTTAAAGAAAATTACATCCCCATTGCAGTAGCAGCTGTATCATTAAGGGATGGTAATCACCATGGTAACCAAGGATCCTCTGCTACAAGCCAAAGGAAAAAGAAAGAAAAAACCATGGAGCCAGAGCTTGCTACACTCACAGTAGCTCAGAATGCCCAGGCTTTTAAGTAACATGGAAAAGGAATACATTTCCTAGACAGATGGCTTGATCGAATTTTAAAATCATTAAACTGTAAAATGAAAGGAGCCTTACAGAATGACCACAGGCTGCAAGAAAATGCCTTCAGGGTCAGCTGGTCAGGTAAATAATCAGGCTGTGACGCCATGGTGGTGTCACCATGGGGGTCAGGGGATCGGCCTGCACACTGGGGCCAGGCTCTGCATGAAGGGACCGCTGCTTCTGCAGCTGCAGCTAATTGTACCAGTGGGAGCGGCCAGTCCTGTTAGGTCACACTGAAATTTTCAAAGGTAGCTGAGAATGCAGATTTTTACGTGAAGTATCCCAGTTTTTACTACTAGGTAAAAATAATTTTAAGCAGCTCACATGAAGCACATCTGTGACATTTGATTCAATACGAGTGACCCACTCTTTTTCTTAAACCCTGGGGCTACTGAGGTCACACAGTAAGGGACCTTGTGTAGGTCACACAGTCAGTGAGCAAGTCAGGCCTCTGGGGTCTGGACTCTGGGGACAGTGCTCTTTCACTTTTAAAATGTGATGATGAGACAGCCTGGCTCAAGGAGGCACAGTTTCTCTATAATTGGTCAATGATGCTACTGGGCGTCAAGACTTCCTATAGACAAAAAAGGTAAAAACCATAAAAACAGTTCTCAGAAAGTCTGAAATGTGTGAATCTATTTTTCATTCCTATCCATTCCTTGTTAGATCATTCCCTGAATGGTTTGTATTTACTGTTATTGTAAATGGAATTTTTAAAATTAAAACTTTAATAAGTAGCTATTTCCATATCAGTTCAGTTCAGTCGCTCAGTCGTGTCCGACTCTTTGCGACCCCATGAATCGCAGCACGCCAGGCCTCCCTGTCCATCACCAACTCCCTGAGTTCACTCAGACTCATGTCCATCAAATCAGTGATGCCATCCCACCATCTCATCTCTCTGTCCCCTTCTCCTCCTGCCCCCAATCCCTCCCAGCATCAGAGTCTTTTCCAGTGAGTCAGCTCTTCATATGAGGTGGCCAAAGTACTGGAGTTTCAGCTTCAGCATCATTCCTTCCAAAGAAATCCCAGGGCTGATCTCCTTTAGAATGGACTGGTTGGATCTCCTTGCAGTCCAAGGCACTCTCAAGAGTCTATAGAAAGCTATTAATTTTCTCATTGCATTTGTAATACCCACTGTACTGAACTTTCTTATTTTTCTCTAATCAACTCATTGTGGTGGAATTTCTAAATAAAGAATCAAGTCTTCCACAAGTAATTGTTGTCTTACAAATTCATTTCTTTGTCTTTTCATTAATTAATAATTATATAGGATAATATTATCTAAGAGCTAAGAATAGTTTGTGGGCATCTATGTCTTACTCTCAGATTTAGCAAGAGTTATTCTTTTATCTTGCCTTTAAGTATGATGCTGGCTTTTTTTTTTTAATTTAATTGAAATATATCTGATTTACAATGTTGTCTGATGTACAGCAAAGTGATTCAGTTATACATATATGCATATTCTTTCTCATATTGTTTTCTAGCTGGTTTATTATAAGGTATTGACTATAGTTCCCTGTACTATACACTAGGACCTTGTTGTTTGTCTATATTATACACAATCGTTTGTATCTGCCAATTTATCCCTCCTCCACACCCTTTCCCGCAATGCCTACACCAGTTTACACTGATGCTGACTTTTTATATATATCTTAAACATCTTAACAAAATTTCTACCCCTATTTTATTAAGCACAGTTTAAAAAATAATGAAATGTGTCACATTTATCCTTTTTATTTTTTAAGCACCAATGGTGATGACTGATTTTACTCCTTTGAGAAACACGGGAAATTATATTACTGCATGTCCTAGTATAGAATGACCTTTGCCTTCCTGGAATGAAGTCTGTTCTTTTAAAGTTCTGCTGGACTCTGGTGACAGATATTTTGTCTGTGTTGCTTATATTAATATATGGTCTATAGATCCTTCTGTTTGGATCGCTTTGAAAAGTTTTGTCACAAATATTGTTCTGTATAAAATACTGTGGAGCCTTTACTTCCCTCATCTACATGCTTGAGTGGTTTAAATACATGTGGGTTTCCTGGTCTTTAAAGATTAATTGACTTAAACTGTTAAAATTTGAAGTCCACCTGGCTCTGTCCAGGCCTTGCTCCCACTCTTGTCCAATGACCAGTTCTCTTTGCTGCAGGAGCATCTCTGTCCTTCCTGTCCTCTACCCCACAGTGTGCCTCCTTGTGCAACAATAGCTGTTTCTCTTTTCCTTTAATCCATTTCTTTATGCTGGTGGCTGAAAACCCCATATTTCCTTCAGATTGTCTCCCAGGCGGCCTAGGAGACTTTGAAGGAACTGGAATCTCCAACCCAGATGGCCAAGGTGTAAATCTAGATTAGTTTCATTTAGCCTGCCCCTTTCTTTCTGCTTGAAAGAGGACCAGACCTGGGGTTCCTGCTGCATTTAATCACTGATCTTCAGTATTTGTTAAAGCCCATGTATTAATGTGGTTGTACCAGGCCTCCAAGGAGATGTCTCTTCTCTTCCTTTGTGCAGTTCTTATTCTCTTCACTTCTTCCCTTACTTTCTTTTCTGGGCCTTTCTTCCTGCTAATGGCAGAGGTATGCATAGATTAGATTCCAAGAGCAAGAGACGTTCTGGTCTGTCTTAGCTTAGATTACATCCTGGATTCTAGCTTTTCACCAACATTTTTATTGTAATAAAACCAGTTCTTTGCATAGTATTTCCTAGTCATCCCAAATGAATCATATCAGAAATGAAACAAATAATTTCATTTTTTCCCACCATCCTTCACATAGATAAACCATGATTGGAATTAAATACATATGGGCAAAAGAGACCTTTTGCACAAAGTATCCATTCCTCATCCTGCTGCTCTCAAGCTAACGTGCAAGCGCAGGAGTTTTCTAACCCTGTGAATATTTGTGATGGGAAAGGATGAGGGCCAGAGGAAAATGGCTCGAGGACTTGATCACATGCATGTTAAACAATTAGTCACTTCAGTCGCTCAGTCGTGTCTGACCCTGCAACCCCATGGGCTGCAGCACGCCAGGCCTCCCTGTCCATCACCAGCTCCCGGAGCTTATTCAAACCCATGTCCATTGAGTCAGTGATGCCATCCAACTATCTCATCCTTTGTCGTCTCCTTCTCTTCCTGCCTTCAATCTTTCCCAGCATCAAGGTCTTTTCAAATGAGTTAACTCTTTGCATCAGGTGGCCAGAGTATTGGAGTTTCAGCTTTAGCATCAGTCCTTCCAATAAATATCCAGGACTGATTTCCCTTAGGATGGACTGGTTGGATCTCCTTGCAATCCAATGGACTCTCAAGAATCTTCTCTAACACCACAGTTCAAAAGCGTCAATTCTTCAGTGCTCAGCTTTCTTTATAGTCCAGCTCTCATATCCATACATGACTACTGGAACAACCATAGCTTTGACTTCTGTTGGTAAAGTAATGTTCCTGCTTTTTAATATGCTTTCTAGGTAGGTCATAGCTTTTCTTCCAAGGAGCAAGAGTCTTTTAATTTCATGGCTGCAGTCACCATCTGCAGTGATTTTGGAGCCAAAAAATATAGTCTGTTGTCATTGTTTCCCCATCTAGTTGTCATGAAGTGATGGCAATGATCTTAGTTTATTGAATGCTGAGCTTTAAGTCAACTTTTTCACTCTCCTCTTTCACTTTCATCAGAAGGCTCTTTAGTTCTTCTTCTCTTTCTGCCATAAGGGTGGTGTCATCTGCATACCTGAGGTTATTGCTATTTCTCCTGGCAATCTTGATTCCAGCTTGTGCTTCATCCAGCCTGGCATTTCTCATGATGTACTTACTCTGCATATAAGTTAAATAAGCAGGGTAACAATATACAGCCTTGACATACTCGTTTCCCAATTTGGAACCACTCCATTATTCCATGTTTAGTTCTAACTATTGCTTCCTGACTTGCATACAGACTTCTCAAGAGGCAGGTCAGGTGGTCTGGTATTCCCATCTCTTTGAGAATTTTCCACAGTTTGTAGTGATCTACACAGTCAAAGGCTTTGGCATAGTCAATAAAGCAGAAATAGATGTTTTTCTGGAACTGTCTTGCTTCTTCTGTGATTCCAATGGATGTTGGCAATTTGATCTCTGGTTCCTTTTCCTTTTCTAAATCCAGCTTGGACATCTGAAGTTCTCAGTTCGCATATGGTTGAAACCTGGCTTGGAGACTTTTGAGCATTACTTTGCTAGCATGTGACGTAAATGCAAGCACAGTGCCCCGACCCTGCAGCAGGCCACCGCCAACCCATGCCTCCGCTGGAGACTCCTGGACACCCATGGGCAAGACCAGTAAGTCTCTTGTGGGGTCACTGCTCCTATTAGAGAAACCAAGGGAATTAGAGATACCAAGGGAACATTTCATGCAAAGATGGGCTGGATAAAGGACAGAAATGGTATGGACCTAATAGAAGCAGAAGATATTAAGAAGAGGTGGCAAGAATACACAGAAGAACTGCACAAAAAAGATCTTCACGACCCAGAAAATCATGATGGTGTGATCAGTCACCTAGAGCCAGACATCCTGGAATGTGAAGTCAAGTGGGCCTTAGAAAGCATCACTACGAACAAAGCTAGAGGAGGTGAGGGAATTCCAATTGAACTATTTCAAATCCTGAAAGATGATGCTGTGAAAGTGCTACACTCAATATGCCAGCAAATTTGGAAAACTCAGCAGTGGCCACAGGACTGAAAAAAGTCAGTTTTCATTCAAATCTCAAAGAAAGGCAATGCCAAAGAATGCTCAAACTACCGCACAATTGCACTCATCTCACATGCTAGTAAAGTAATGCTCAAAATTCTCCAAGTCAGGCTTCAATAGTACAGGAACTATGAACTTCCAGATGTTCAAGTTGGATTTTTTTTTCTTTTTTTTTAATTTTATTTTTTTACTTTACAATACTGTATTGGTTTTGCCATACACTGACATGAATCCACCACAGGTGTACGTGAGTTCCCAACCCTGAACCCCCTCCCTCCACCCTCCCCATATCATCTTTCTGGGTCATCCCAGTGCACCAGCCCCAAGCATCCTGTATCCTGTATTAAACCTAGACTAGCGATTTGTTTCTTACATGATAGTATACGTGTTTCAATGCCATTCTCCTAAATCATCCCACTGTTTCCCTCTCCCACAGAGTCCAAAAATCTGTTCTTTATATCTGTGTTTCTTCTGCTGTCTCGCACATAGGGTTATCATTACCATCTTTCTAAATGCCATATATATGTGTTAGTATACTATATTGGTGTCAAGTTGGATTTAGAAAAGGCAGAGGAACCAGAGATCAAATTGCCAACATCTGCTGGATCATCGAAATCAGGAGTTTTCTAACCCTGTGAATATTTGTGATGGGAAAGGATGAGGGCCAGAGGAAAATGGCTCGAGGACTTGATCACATGCATGTTAAACAATTAGTCACTTCAGTCGCTCAGTCGTGTCTGACCCTGCAACCCCATGGGCTGCAGCACGCCAGGCCTCCCTGTCCATCACCAGCTCCCGGAGCTTATTCAAACCCATGTCCATTGAGTCAGTGATGCCATCCAACTATCTCATCCTTTGTCGTCTCCTTCTCTTCCTGCCTTCAATCTTTCCCAGCATCAAGGTCTTTTCAAATGAGTTAACTCTTTGCATCAGGTGGCCAGAGTATTGGAGTTTCAGCTTTAGCATCAGTCCTTCCAATAAATATCCAGGACTGATTTCCCTTAGGATGGACTGGTTGGATCTCCTTGCAATCCAATGGACTCTCAAGAATCTTCTCTAACACCACAGTTCAAAAGCGTCAATTCTTCAGTGCTCAGCTTTCTTTATAGTCCAGCTCTCATATCCATACATGACTACTGGAACAACCATAGCTTTGACTTCTGTTGGTAAAGTAATGTTCCTGCTTTTTAATATGCTTTCTAGGTAGGTCATAGCTTTTCTTCCAAGGAGCAAGAGTCTTTTAATTTCATGGCTGCAGTCACCATCTGCAGTGATTTTGGAGCCAAAAAATATAGTCTGTTGTCATTGTTTCCCCATCTAGTTGTCATGAAGTGATGGCAATGATCTTAGTTTATTGAATGCTGAGCTTTAAGTCAACTTTTTCACTCTCCTCTTTCACTTTCATCAGAAGGCTCTTTAGTTCTTCTTCTCTTTCTGCCATAAGGGTGGTGTCATCTGCATACCTGAGGTTATTGCTATTTCTCCTGGCAATCTTGATTCCAGCTTGTGCTTCATCCAGCCTGGCATTTCTCATGATGTACTTACTCTGCATATAAGTTAAATAAGCAGGGTAACAATATACAGCCTTGACATACTCGTTTCCCAATTTGGAACCACTCCATTATTCCATGTTTAGTTCTAACTATTGCTTCCTGACTTGCATACAGACTTCTCAAGAGGCAGGTCAGGTGGTCTGGTATTCCCATCTCTTTGAGAATTTTCCACAGTTTGTAGTGATCTACACAGTCAAAGGCTTTGGCATAGTCAATAAAGCAGAAATAGATGTTTTTCTGGAACTGTCTTGCTTCTTCTGTGATTCCAATGGATGTTGGCAATTTGATCTCTGGTTCCTTTTCCTTTTCTAAATCCAGCTTGGACATCTGAAGTTCTCAGTTCGCATATGGTTGAAACCTGGCTTGGAGACTTTTGAGCATTACTTTGCTAGCATGTGACGTAAATGCAAGCACAGTGCCCCGACCCTGCAGCAGGCCACCGCCAACCCATGCCTCCGCTGGAGACTCCTGGACACCCATGGGCAAGACCAGTAAGTCTCTTGTGGGGTCACTGCTCCTATTAGAGAAACCAAGGGAATTAGAGATACCAAGGGAACATTTCATGCAAAGATGGGCTGGATAAAGGACAGAAATGGTATGGACCTAATAGAAGCAGAAGATATTAAGAAGAGGTGGCAAGAATACACAGAAGAACTGCACAAAAAAGATCTTCACGACCCAGAAAATCATGATGGTGTGATCAGTCACCTAGAGCCAGACATCCTGGAATGTGAAGTCAAGTGGGCCTTAGAAAGCATCACTACGAACAAAGCTAGAGGAGGTGAGGGAATTCCAATTGAACTATTTCAAATCCTGAAAGATGATGCTGTGAAAGTGCTACACTCAATATGCCAGCAAATTTGGAAAACTCAGCAGTGGCCACAGGACTGAAAAAAGTCAGTTTTCATTCAAATCTCAAAGAAAGGCAATGCCAAAGAATGCTCAAACTACCGCACAATTGCACTCATCTCACATGCTAGTAAAGTAATGCTCAAAATTCTCCAAGTCAGGCTTCAATAGTACAGGAACTATGAACTTCCAGATGTTCAAGTTGGATTTTTTTTTCTTTTTTTTTAATTTTATTTTTTTACTTTACAATACTGTATTGGTTTTGCCATACACTGACATGAATCCACCACAGGTGTACGTGAGTTCCCAACCCTGAACCCCCTCCCTCCACCCTCCCCATATCATCTTTCTGGGTCATCCCAGTGCACCAGCCCCAAGCATCCTGTATCCTGTATTAAACCTAGACTAGCGATTTGTTTCTTACATGATAGTATACGTGTTTCAATGCCATTCTCCTAAATCATCCCACTGTTTCCCTCTCCCACAGAGTCCAAAAATCTGTTCTTTATATCTGTGTTTCTTCTGCTGTCTCGCACATAGGGTTATCATTACCATCTTTCTAAATGCCATATATATGTGTTAGTATACTATATTGGTGTCAAGTTGGATTTAGAAAAGGCAGAGGAACCAGAGATCAAATTGCCAACATCTGCTGGATCATCGAAAAAGCAAGAGAGTTCCAGAAAAACACCTATTTCTGCTTTATTGACTATGCCAAAGCCTTTGACTGTGTGGGTCACAACAAACTGTGGAAAATTCTTCAAGAGATGGGAATACCAGACCACTGACCTGTCTCCTGAGAAATCTATATGCAGGTCAGGAAGCAACATTTAGAACTGGACATGGAACAACAGACTGGTTCTAAATCAGGAAAGGAGTACACTGAGGCTGTATATTATCACCCTGCTTATTTAACTACATGCAGAGTGCATCATGCAAAATGCTGGGCTGGATGAAGCACAGGCTGGAATCAAGATTGACGAGAGAAATATCAATAACCTCAGATATGCAGATGACACTACCCTTATGGCAGAAAGTGAAGAACTAAGGAGCTTCTTGATGAAAGTGAAAAAGTTGGCTTAAAGCTCAACATTCAGAAAACTAAGATCATGGCATCTGGTCCTATCACTTCATGGCAAATGGGGGGGAAAGAGTTGAAACAGTGACAGACTTTATTTTCCTGGGCTCCAAAATCACTGCAGATGGTGACTGCAGCCATGAAGTTAAAAGGCATTTGCTCTTTGGAAGAAAATTTATGACCAACCTAGACACCATATTAAAAAGCAGAGACATTACTTTACCAACAAAGGTCCATCTAGTCAAAGCTATGGTTTTTCCATTAGTCATGTATGAATGTGAGAGTTGGACTATAAAGAAAGCTGAGCACCGAAGAATTGATGCTTTTGAACTGTGGTGTTGGAGACTTCTGAGAGTCCCTTGAACTGCAAGGAGATCCAAGCAGTCCATCCTAAAGGAAATCAGTGAATATTCTTTGGAAGGACTGATGCTGCAGCTGAAACTCCAATACTTTGGCCACCTGATGCAAAGAACTGACTCACTGGAAAAGACCCTGATGCTGGGAAAAATTGAATGCAGGAGGAGAAGGGGACAATAGAGGATGAGATGGTTGGATGGCATCACTGACTCATGGACATGAGTTTGAATAAACTCTGGGAGTTGGCAATGGACAGGGAAGCCTGGCATGCTGCAGTCCATGCAGTCACAAAGAGTCAGATACAACTGAGTGACTGAGTTGAACTGAGATGAGTGCTAAGGTGTGGTAGTTTGAACATTCTTCGGCATTGCCTTTCTTTGGGATTGGAATGAGAACTGGCCTTTTCCAGTCCTGTGGCCACTACTGAGTTTTCCAAACTTGCTTGCATATTTGCAACACATTCATAGCATCATCTTTTAGCTCATCATCATCATCCCAGCTCAACTGGGATTCCATCACCTCCACTAGCCATGTTCGTGATGCTTCCTAAGGCCCACTTGACTTCTCATTCCAGGATGTCTGGCTCTAGGTGAGTAATCAAACCTTTGTGATTATCTGGGTTGTGAAGATCTTTTTTGTACAGTTCTTCTGTGTATTCTTACCACCTCTTCTTAATATCTTCTGCTTCTGTTAGGTCCATACCATTTCTGTCGTTTCTTGAACCCATCTTTGCATGCAATGTTCCCTTGGTATCTCTAATTTTCTTAAAAAGATCTGTAGTCTTTCCCATTCTATTGTTTTCCTCTACTTCTTTGCAGTGATTACTGAGGAAGGCTTTCTTATCTCTCCTTGCTATTCTTTGAAACTCTGCGTTCACATGGGTATATCTTTCTTTTTCTCCTTTGCCTTTCACTTCTTTTCTCAGCTTTTACGGCCTCCTCCCACCACCATTTTGCCTTTTTGCATTTCTTTTCCATGCGGATGGTCTATCCCTGTCTCCTCTACAATGTCATGAACTTCTGTCCATAGTTGTTTAGGCACTCTGTCTATCGAATCATGTCCTTGAATCTATTTGTCACTTCCACTGTATAATCATAAGGGATTTGATTTAGGTCATACCTGAATGGTCTAGTGGTTTTCCCCACCTTCTTCAATTTAAGTCTGAATTTGGCAATAAGAAGTTCATGATCTGAGCCACAGTCAGCTCCTGGTCTTGTTTTTGCTGACTGTATAGAGCTTCTCCATCTTAGGCTGCAAAGAATAAATCAGTCTGATTTGGATGTTGACCATCTGGTGATGTCCATGTCTAGAGTCTTCTCTTGTGTTGTCGGAAGAGGGTGTTTGCTATGACCAATGCATTCTCTTGGCAAAACTCTGGTAGTCTTTGCCCTGCTTCATTCTGCACTCCAAGACCAAATTTGCCTGTTACTCCAGATATTTCTTGACTTCCTACTTTTGCATTCCAATCCCCTATGATGAAAATGGCATCTTTTTTGGGTTTTAGTTCTAGAAGGTCTTTTAGGTCTTTATAGAACCAACCGTTCAACTTCAGCTTCTTCAGCATTACTGGTTGGGGCATAGTCTTGGATTACTATGTTATTGAGTGGTTTGCCTTGGAAACATACAGAGATCATTCTGTCATTTTTGAGGTTGGATCCAAGTACTGCATTTCGAACTCTTTTGTTGACTATGTTAAACAATAGGCACATTGAAAATCCAGTACCCCAAAGATGAGAACCAGAGTTCTCCTTCCTGCAAGGTCTTACTCTCAACAGGAAAAAGGTGCATGGTTTTGTGGGGCTTGCCCCTTTCCAGGTCAGGCAAAAAGGAGACACACTTTGCAGGGATCTCGGTGCTCAGTGCTGTGCTTCTGCAGCCCATCATCCTAGATGGCTTTGGGGCAGCATTACAACCAAAGAAAGAAATTTGCCAATGGCAGGAACATGGTTCTCCCAGGAATAAATGTGAACAGGTGGTTAAGCAGCGGGTTCTTAAATACTGTGCCACTACAAGAGAGTGAAAAGAGGAGATGCAACATTTGCACTTGCAAAAATATCCTGCCCTTAATAACAACTTTACACTGTAAATGCAAATGATACGTTAGACCGATTGGGGGAATGGCATGCTATTGCCGCTGTTATTTGGTAGGACAATTAAACAGTGTTAGCAGGAGCCCTGCTGGGCACTTGTATGGTACTTAACACTTTCACAGACCCCGACAGGCAGCAATTCATTGTATGCCTTTTCATGTGCTTTCTCTGGCCTGACAGTGCTTTAGAAGCATGTAAATAACTCTTATCCACACAGATACCTTAATGAAGTAGCTAGCTTGCTTTCTATCCTCAACTGGCAGATTTTAAAGGTGCTATAACCATGTAGGAGGTCAAATTATGAACTAGTTAGCAACCTAATCCTTAGTTTGAGAATCTAACCTTAATTATGGAGAATAAATAATTATTTGTAATTAGTTATATGTATAATTAATTTCTCTTCAGAGTTTTCACTTTTCTGTGCCAACATACTCCATTAATGAAACCCCAGAAAAGACAAAATTTTTAATTCGATTTTAGAAATGCATGTGTACCAACCTTGTCAATAATAAGCAAAGCTTCAGGAGCCAAAAAACAGTTTTATCTTTGCTCCTTTTTCCATGGAATTTAGCATCCATACTATCGGCAAAATATGTGAAAGAATTCTATCAATGATTCACCACACACTTTTATTGGTTCAAGGCACATCTTTCTTTTGAGGATGATATATCCCTCTTGGATTATTTTTCATAGTTATTATGGCTTCCCTGGTGGCTCAGATGGTAAAGAATCTGCCTGCAATGCGGATCGAGGTTCGATCTCTTGGTTGAGAAGATCCCCTAGAGGAGGGCATGGCAACCCACTCCAGTATCTTTCCTGGAGAATCCCATGGGCAGAGGAGCCTGGAGGGCTCCAGTCCATGGGGTCACAAAGAGTCGGACATGACTGAGCAACTAAGCACAGCACAATGGTGTTCCTTCTCTAGGTTGTGACAAAGATTCTGTTCTTGACCAAACTTTAGTGAGGCTCCTGAACATTCTGCTAGGCCCAGCTGTAAAATCTAGTTGTAGCCAGAACCCTGCTAGGTCAGTTAGACAAGAGCTCCTCATTCTCCATGTCTGATCACCCTCCACATCTAATCAGATTCCTCATCCTCCCTTATCCTCCAGGAGATGTCTCTTCACCCTGGCCTGTCTTCAGCAGAGATCCGGTTATAGGTCAGTTTTGCCAGAATGCCCTTAACCCCTCACGTTACCCCTCAGTGATTTTCCATCCGATGATGGCTATCCTGCTTCTTGGTTACAAATTTCCACTTGTCTGTGATGTATTTAGAACTGAGTTCCAAATATAATGTTTTTACCACATTACCTTCCATCCAGTTCTGGTTTCTCTTTGACCATTAAACAACTACAGTCATATATTTATGGTCACTTTAGGAATATTGCTCTAACTAAATATAAATACCTGTGGACAAGTTAGAAAAAAAGGCTTTCGATTTTTTATGCTAAAATACAGCACAAAAACATAAATGTTTAAATCAGTGTAGCATTAATTCAGCATTACTTTCTATACGCAGAGCATGAGCTAGACATACGGATACCAGTGTGAATGAAGTGTGATTTTTTACCTTGAAATATTTCATCTGGGTGGGGGAAAATGTGTAAGTGGAAAAAAGTATAGCGGTGTTTAAAATAGAGATGTGCTATAGAAAGAAAGTAAGGAGGAAGGGAAGAAAGAAAAAATGAGAGGTAGAAAGAAACAAAGTATGAAAGACACAAAGGAGAGAACAGTTCATTCACTCGGGCACGTGGGGTGAGCAGAGAAAGCTAGAGTGAGAGGTATTTTCACATAACCATGAAGGTTAGGTAAGCAGTCAGCAGTCAGGTGGGACTGCTGAGGGAAGGTGGGACCATCTCAGCCACCAGGGAATCCCCAGGCAGAGGGCAGGGTGCCACAAAAGCAAACACAGAGAAGAAGATGCGTGTCACTGCCCCCCGGTACTCCTGGAACCCAGAGTGAGCACAGTATGAAGTCAGTGCTCAGAAAGCCTTTGGTGAATGCACACATGAATGCATGATGGAGGGATTCCAGGGAAGAAACCTAAGCCATTGATCTCAAAATTGAGACAGTCCTGAGAAGCTGGTCTAGTTAGAGTGTGTCATTGGGCAGAAGGCAGTGGGTGGACTACCGAGTTTGTCAAAGGCAAATGAGAGGTCTTAGAACTCTAACAGCATTTCTCACTGGATGAAGCTTTTTCGTGGCAGATTTTCAGCAGAAAGACATCAAAACTGAAAGACATTAGACAGCTTTCTATCCCAAGAGGTTACAATGGTAGACTCAAATTCCGGATTCTGTGTCCAACGGTGGTACTCTCAACAGTCGGCTGATCCTTCACAGCAAGTCCTGTGGCCACACTGAAGGAAAGAAGAACATAGGGAAAAGGAAGCGGGGGTATAGAAGGAAAAGGCAGGGCTTCCCTGAAGGCTCAGTGATAAAGTATCTGCCTGCAATGCAGCAGACACGGGTTCTAGCCCTGTGTTAGAAAGATCCCCTAGAAGAGGAAATGGCAACCCACTCTAGTATTCTTGCCTGGAGAGCCCCATGGACAGAGGAGCCTGGTGGGCTGCAGTCCACGGGGTCGCAAGGAGTCGGACATGACTGAGCGACTGAGCATGCAAACACGCAGGAGGAAACTCCAGGGAGAAGACAGGACTGCTGGCCTGTGGACCCAGCTTGAGATCTGCCCAGCATTTGGTTTATTCTTCACATCTTGCTGGAAGGGAAACTCCCTCGAGCCCAGTTCCCATCAGAGCAAAGGAAGGGCTTTTCACAGCCTGCTAGACAGAAACAGGCTGCCTTCCGTCCCTTTTGGGGAGGACCAGCTTTTGTGGTACTTCACAGTGTTGCTGGTTCTTTTTCCTCCACTTCACCAGTTACAAGTTTCCAGCCCAGCCCTTCAAACTCTTACAGGAAATTCCTAGAGACTAATTAGTCTGGCTACAAAGTCTTTGGCAGCTCAGCTCTGAAGCCCTCCTTTGAATTCTAAAGGGACCAGCGGGGGCATCTGGGCTTTCCCCAGCTTTGACCCAGAGAACTGGGGGGGACGAGTTTCCCAAGTGGAACAAAATTGACCTTTGATTGCTTTGCTTTAGCTTTTTCCTACACCAGGTGTCCTGAATTAAATATTCTCCCTACAGAAGAGTTGTTTTGTTTTTTTTAAAGCCAGCGGTTCTTAAACATTAGCATGCATCAGAATCACTGGGAAGATTTACTAAAGTGCAGAATGCTGGTCCTCACCCCCAGTTTTTGATTCAGTAGCTTCAAGATAGAGCCTGAATGTACATTTCCAACAAGTTCCCAGATCATGCTAATGGTTACATGTCATGGCCCACCCTTTGAGAATCATTAAATCAGAAATCAGATCTTGTATTTTTTTTCTTACAAACAAGTTGTTTTCTGCCCATCTATACTTCAAATTGCCCTCTGTCCTTATCCTTGGAAACAAAATCATTTCCCTGAGTAATTACTGCTCAATCTACTTATCGTTGCAATAATTTTGTTCCTGGTGTCCAGAGACATTTCTAATTTTATTTCCTGCCCTTCTTATCTAGAGCAGAATCTTTATAACCTCTAGGCCCAAATGCATGTATAATAGGAACAGCAAAACAATACACCCCAGAGAACAATGACAGTGTTCTTTCCTAAGAAAAAGGAGCTTCATTTAAAAGCTTATGCAAGTTTTAGACAAAAATGGGATTCTGTGCGTATGTGGTGAGGGTAAATTTCCTGCTTGCATTCTGAGAGGCTCTGTTGGGGAGGAAATGTTTTCTCTGGAGAAGGTTAGAAATTGGTGCCAAGATTAATTAAGGCATAAAGGTGAGTGAGTCTTCCTGTGTTGAACAGAGTCTATTTCATGTGGCCTTGCTTGCTCTAGTAAAGCCAGACAAGGTACAGTGTGAATTTCCCTACCGGTGCCCTGAACCCTCCTATAACAGCACAAGGCCCTGATGGAGAGAGAGGGCCACAGATTCCTGCTCATAGTTGTTTTTCACATGTTGGACTACTTCTGAAGAGGGAAGAAGGAAGCTCCATGAGCAGTATTTCTGAGCTCATGAGAAGACCCAATTAGAAGCCAGTTTGGAGGTGGTCATTTGGGGCCCTTGGATGGATGACCTGGGGCTGAGGATAGAGGGATATGGTCCACTCTAGAGGTTGTATGAGGGTGAAAGTGTTTGCAACCCCATGGACTGTGGCCTACCAGGCTCCTCTGTCCACAGGATTCTCCAGGCAAGAATACTGAAGTGGGTTGCCATTCCCTTCTCCAGGGGATCTTCCCAACCCAAGGATCGAACCTAGGTCTTCTGCTTTGGCAGGCAGATTCTTTAACAACTGAGCTACTGGGTGCTCAGCCACTCCGGATATGACCAGATAACAAAAGCTGCAGTTATTTGCAGACAGCGTAGAGCTGGGGGTAGGGCAAGAGAACAGGAACTACAGCCTCATGAGGTGTGGATTGAACACGGCAGAGAATATCTCCAAGAAAGAAAAGACAGAGGGTTGTGGAGAGCTGTGATGGGTAGACATGAATTTTGGGAAGAGACCGTTCAACCCACTAGGGCATAGAGTGGAGGATGAGGGAGATGTCAGCTAACAGAGAAAGTGGCCTGTGGCCTGGGCAGGTGAAACATGGGTCATGCTGAAGAGACATGGTAGGTGACCACCTTAGCTCTACCATTCTGGATGCAATTTATTCTATGGGAATATTTCACCTAAACCTTGAGCATTTTTCATGATTCCACGCTATAATGGACCAGCTAACAACCCTGCCATTTTGTTGCAAAGCATATTACTCCTCCTTTCCATATACTTGGTGCTGAGCTAATACAAAAAACGACCAAACTAGAAATCACTAAAGAGAACAAGTAAAAAGGATAACCGTTTCCAACTCTGAGATCCGCATTTGGTTAGGCAATCTCCATCTTTTATGTGTCTTTTGTTCTCTTTGTTGCCTTACACCTAACTCTATTCTGTTCGTTTCTCACCACTTCATTGTAGAAATCCAGACATCAGCCTAGAAACCAAACCCTGTGAGGGCAGGACGTCTGACTGCTTTGTTCTCAACCGTATACCAGTGCCTAGTGCCTGCCTGGCACAAGTTTGTGTTCAGTAAATGTTTGTTGAATGACTAAAGAGAAGGAGGAGCGCAGGGCAAAACTAGGGGAAAGGTGAAGAAATGTGTCTAAATAGTGAGTCTGGCCTTGTTTTTGTGGTTTAGTCGTTCAGTTGTGTCAAGCTCTTTGTGACCCCATGGACTGCAGCATGCCAGGCTCCTCTGTTCTCCCAGGCAAGAACACTGGGGTGGGTGGCCATGCCCTTCTTCACGGGAATCTGGCTGAGAGTCTCTTTAACTGGTGCTTCCATTTTGGAGATAGAACTTAAATTGTCATAACTGCACCTTGCTCATCTGAAAAATGGGGATAACTCAGCCTGTCTTGCAGGCTTGTTTGGGGGATTTGCAGAATGTATGTAAAATACCTGCCTGTGCACCTGAGGCAGAGTAGGAACTCAATAAATGATAACCAATATTGTTAGCATTCGTTTGTTTATTCCACACATCCAATAGCTCGGCATGATTTCCATGATAGCCCGGAACACCCTATGAAAGTCAAGCCTATGTTAATCCATGTATAACAGTTTGCAATTTGGTGTTTTTAAACTCAGCAATATATTCTCAATTGAAAAGAAGCCCAGAAGCAAAAAAAAAACTAGCCACATATGGGCTGGACAGCAGTTTTCAACCAGCACACAAATGCTCTGCTCATGCATTTAGCATCCAAATCAATTGCACACTGGATTTTCAAGCAGACTGTAGGCCTTGTGTATAAGGAGGATTATACTTGCTGTCTACTCTCTCTAGCTGTGCTGTAGTGAGGATTATTGGTTGATATGTATTAAGTACTTTGAGCAGCTGGGAGGAAAAAGTCACAGGAACACAAAGTAATGTTAAATGCCAAACAAATTGCTTTAACTCAATGGCATGTGGGGGGTTTTAATCGTCCCCCACCCATCTCCACTCCCTCACTAAAAAAGAGCGTAAAGTGAAAGTCACTCAGTTGTGTCTGACACTTTGGGACCCCATGGACTACTACAGTCCATAGAATTTTCCAAGCCAGAATACTGGAGTGGGTAGCCTTTTCCTTCTCCAGGGGAGAAAAAAAATCATAAAGAAATAATAAATCATAATTACACAGATCCCTTATGGGTTTTCATGCATGTGTGAATTAATATACAAAATAGAGAATAATTCTAAAACTTATGAGTTTGCTCCTGGCAACCAGAGATCAAATTGCCAACATTTGCTGGATCATGGAAAAAGCAAGAGCGTTCCAAAAAAACATCTACTTCTGCTTTATTGACTATGCCAAAGCCTTTGACGGTGTGGATCACAATAAACTGTGGAAAATTCTGAAAAAGATGGAAATACCAGACCACCTGACCTGCCTCTTGAGAAGTCTGTATGCAGGTCAGGAAGCAACAGTTAGAACTGGACATGGAACAACAGACCGGTTCCAAATAGGAAAAGGAGTACTTCAAGGCTGTGTATTGTCACCCTGCTTGTTTAACTTATATGCAGAGGACATCATGAGAAACCCTGGACTGGAAGAAGCACAAGCTGGAATCAAGACTGCCAGGAGAAATATCAATAACCTCAGATATGCAGATGACACCACCCTTATGGCAGAAAGTGAAGAGGAACTAAGAAGCCACTTGATGAAAGTGAAAGAGGAGAGTGAAAAAGTTGGCTTAAAGCTCAACATTCAGAAAATGAAGATCATGGCATCCGGTCCCATCACTTCATGGAGAAATAGATGGGGAAACAGTGGAAACAGTGTCAGACTTTATTTTGGGGGCTCCAAAATCATTGCAGATGGTGATTGCAGCCATGAAATTAAAAGATGCTTACTCCTTGTGAAGAAAGCTGAGCGCTGAAGAATTGATGCTTTTGAACTGTGGTGTTGGGGAAGACTCTTGAGAGTCCCTTGGACTGCAGGAGATCCAACCAGTCCATTCTAAAGGAGATCAGTCCTAGGTGTTCTTTGGAAGGACTGATGCTAAAGCTGAAACTCCAATACTTTGGCCACCTTATGTAAAGAGTTGACTCATTGGAAAAGACTCTGATGTTGGGAGGGATTGGGGGGAACGAGGAGAAGGGGATGACAGAGGATGAGATGGCTTCACCAACTCGATGGACATGAGTTTGAGTGAACTCCGGGAGTTGGTGATGGATAGGAAGGCCTGGCATGCTGCAATTCATGGGGTCTCAGTTGGACATGACTGAGCAACTGAACTGAACTGAACTGAACCTTTAAATATCTCAAAGCTAATTAGTTGTTTGGTTTTCCTAAGTTCTAATGACAACACTTCATACATATGTTAGATCTTCATAGCACAGTCAAGATTCCTCGAATGTGACTGCATTTATGATCAAGGTACAATGCCTTAATTAAACAAGTAAGTAGGAGAGAAATGAATACAAAGTCCAATTCGTAAGTCTTTTAAGTGTTCCTCCCAGTGACAAACCAATAGCCATTCCTATGTAGTCAGTTGTTTTGATCATGAGAATTACATATGATCCTCTGAAATGCACAGCAACAAAAGTAAAAATGCTAAGGAAAAGTAATGAATACAGTGTAGGAGAATAACGATTAGACGGGAAGCCAGGGAACCTGGGTTTTGGTTCAGGCTGCTGCTCATAAGCTGGGTGACATAGGATAAAATGCCTTAACCTTCCTTGGCCTCGGTTTCCTCAATTATTAGTTAGGGAAGCTGGCCAACATGAATTCCAAAGTCCTTTCCAGTGCTGACACTTTTCAAGCTTGTGTTGAGGAATTCCTCCCTTTCAATTCTTATTTTGGAAGGTACTTGCTTCTTAGTCCCGTGCCTGTCAAAGAGCATCGCTGCCAGCAGCTTACAAGGTAGATCTGTCAGTGCAAGAGAGCAGCTTCTGTCTGATCTAGTTTTGTTTACTGTGGCAGCATTTCAGCACATCCTCTACGCTTTCAGCAGGAAGCAGCCAGGCAGCAAAATTGCTCTAGCATAAAATAAATCCAGCTGCAGGGCATCTTCAAAATGCTCCCTATGTGTTTTTCAATTTAGCCTACTATTAAAATTTTAAAGGACAATTTAGAGCTACAGTGTGCTGTCTTGTGTTACAAAATGAATCCAGGTTTCTCATTACTGGATTTGGGGTGGTGGGAGAGGGTGGAGGTAAGGCGCATGTTTGGAAAGAGGAAGTATTTTAGAACATGTAGGCTGACTGCCTTCGGTCCCACCTATGTCAGCACTCGTCACTTGTACTTCATTCAAGGGCTTCAGATCACTTCTTTTTACAATTGGCCAGTTCAGAACAGCAGGTGAGCTGCAGACAGGGGATTGGAGCGGGGCCAGCCTGACATGCAGGTGCCATGGGTGGCTGGGTGAGAGGTCTCATTTGAGAAGCTGTGGGTCTGGGCTTCTGGAGGAGTGGGAGCAGTGGACAGACAGGACATCCTGAGCAGAAGGAACAACGTGAAAGGCACGGAGGGTGAAGGAGAGCGGTGTATTTGAACAATATAACTGTGTTTAAAGAAGAAAAAAAGCACAACAGATGAGATGGAAAGAGAGGCAGGGACCCGTCCTGTAAAGTCCTCTAGGACTGTGCTGTGCTGCTTAGACACCCGCTCTAGCACCCTATAGCTGGTACTCAGCAGAGGTCACACCCCACACCAAGGGCCACCAGACCTAATAACCGGCCAGTGTTGGATGATCAGGCATACAGAAGGCTCCCAAGGACAGTTCCTAAATTATTTCCTACATGCTCACCTGCAAGTCCAATTCTGCTTCTCAGGGAGTCCAGTCCTCAACACTCTGCAGGAGAGTCTGATGGTACCTCTCTTGGCAATAGTGAGACACTGAAAGGTGGTAAACGGGCGTTCACCCTGCTCAGATGTGCACTATTTAAGGGTTACCGTGTGGTAGTACCTGGAGGCTGTGTTGAAGTGGCAAACACAGAGGAACAGTGTCCTGAGGGAAAGGACTTGGATGTGATGTACCCCCCAAATACACACGCCTGAGAACTCTCCCACCCCACAGAGCACTCACGGTGCCGATGGAAAGGCTCAGACCACACGCCTCATGAAGTCAATGCAAACCCCCGGTGAGAAGCAGGGGAAGGATGCTAAGAGTCAGGTTAGGCAGCACGCAGGAGAAAGGATTGTGCCAGCGAGGTTATGTCCGTCATTCCGCCCATCTCCTCGCCTTGCACCAGCCTGTCCCCCAGTCGTGTGAGGAGAGCTGAGATTGGGGCAGGAGCCCCCGAGGGACATTGCCTAAAGCCAAAGACCCACTCGCTCTCCTGCAGGGGAACAGGCGAGCACATAGGCCAGAGCTGCAGCTTTCCAAACTTGAAGCTACAAGTTTTTTACTACAAGTTTTCTTCCGCACGTCTACATAGGGCCAGTAGGGAATCGTAATCATACGGGGTTTCAGCACTGGGTGACTGATTAGGAGTGACGGATCACGCTCACCCCGCTGAAAGCACTTTCTCTCTGTAAGCCACTCTCTTGTTTGTTATATCTCCTGTTTATTCTATGATCCTCTGCATGTCTCAGGCAGATGTAACTTACTATATCTACTTTTAACACATCTGGTGAATTCCAGCTTCTATGGTGGCCCAGATGGTAAAGAAACTGCCTGCAACGCAGGAAACCTAGGTTCAGTCCCTGAGTTGGGAAGATCTCCTGGAGAAGGGAATGGCAACCCACTCCAGGACTCTCACCTGAAGAATCCTATGGACAGAGGGGCCTGGCGGTCTACCTAAGTTTCACGTACTATTGTTTAATCATTCTCTATTCTTAAACATCCTATGAGTTTTGCCTATATTTCAAAAGTTCTTCCTTTACTATCAATACTTAATCCTTTTTTTTGGAAAACAATTTATTTGGCTGCACCAGGTCTTAGCCTGGGTGCACAGGATCTTCTATCTTTGCTGAGACATGAGAGATATTTAGTTGTAGCATGTGGGGTTCAGTTCCCTGACAAGGGACCAAAGCCAGGCCTGCGTTGCGACCATGGAGTCTTGGCCACTGGGCCTCAGGGAAGTCCCAATCCTCTATCCTTTTAAGAGTTACATGCATCCAGTTTGTTTTGTCTCTTATAGCAAAACTGATTCTCAAATACTACAGCAAATGCACATTATGAATAAAGACTGTTCAGGTTTGGTTTTTGTTTGTTTTTGCCAAACTGGAGGCTACAGTGTGGTTTTGATTTGAGAAGTAGCTATGGAGAGTCAAGAGCAATTTCATCTCGTGAAGTGAGCAGAAATGATGACTGATTAGCCGTGGTGGGGGAATATGATGGATGGATGCTGTCAGCTGGCTGACCCAACATCCATTCCATCCCTCTTCTCCCTCCTAGTATAGAAGCTAGAAAACCTCCATACTCATTAGCAGACTCTCTTGTTCCTGGAGATGGCCAGAGGTCACAATTATAACCTATGAAATACGTGTATGTGGATGTCTGCTGAGCAATTTTGTGAAAGTGGTTGCTCCTCTTAATATTAGAAAAGACAGAAGAGCTAGAGTCCTCCCTCCCATCATCTTCGTGTCTTGCACAAAGTTGCTGGTGCTTGGAGCTGTGACAGCCTTCGTGTTACCTACCATGATGTGGGAAACCACGATGCTAAGAGTAGCCAAGTGGAAACAGAAGAAGAGTCTGGGATTTGACATCTTTGAGTTTCTTCTTCAACCCTGGGCTCCCTGCCTTCAGATCTATTGTTATGGGAGAAAAAAATGGACCCTGTTATTAAACCACCATGAGCTGGGTTTTCTGCTACTAGTAGCCAAATATATTCTAAATTCTCAGTGAAAAGGTGAGAGGAAGCAGGATAACTTAATCAAGTGGCCAGACCCTGATGAAAAGACATTGTGAAATACAGCCTTTGTTTCAGATGACCATGAACCCAACTAGAAATTGGAAAATCTCATACTAATATAAGGGGACAACCAGCAGCATTTTCCGCAGGAGGATCCAAGTTGCTGGTGCTCAGCAAAGCAAAGTCAGGTCTCCCCTCCTCCATGGTTCTCCATTGTTATTGTTTAGTCACTCAGTTGTGTCCAGCTCTTGTGACCCCATGGCCTGTAGCCTGCCAGACTCCCTGCCCATGGGATTTCTTATGTAAGAATACTGGAGTGAGTGTGTTGCCATTTTCTTCTCTAACCATCTTCCCAACCCAGGGATTGGAACCACATCTCCTATCATGCAGGCAGATTCTGTATTGTTGATCCACCAGAAAGCCCTTTGGGGTCTCCAGCACCCCACAGCTGTAAACAATTTCAGACTGATTAAACTAGAATTTTGGAAGTGGTGAGTCCCAAGGTCAACATTTTTAAAAGCATCTTGGATGATCCTAATGAGCAGCCAGTGTTGAACACCTCTGCTTTGAATGAATATACCTGTTTGGGGTTAAGAGTACAGCCACCGCTTCCTTCTTCTAAACTCTCTGTACTGATAAGCTTAGTTATTTGGGTCTCTGAGCAGAAGTGAGAATTACCAGAACATTAGGAATTTACAAATCCCTCCTTCCTCCTGTAGATTCATTATAATACTGTGAATCTTGAGTACAAACAATGAACCCATGCTTCCTAGAGCATCAAAACGAAGTAAATGGAGTGGCATCTTGCCATTCTACTACATTTTTCTGTCAACTGTTGGAAGTGTCACCAAAACTCTCACTCATACTCATCCACACAGCAAAGAGAAACCATCCCACTTCTCTCCTTCTGTTTGCAGATTTTTCTATGGTCTAGAATCCCTTCTAAGACTGAAGCTTTTTTTAGTTTGTTTCCAGAGTAGAAAACATTTCCAGTCATGCTTTTATCAAAGGCCTTTGCTGGTGTCTCAGTTCGCTTTATCTTTGTAGTGGTTGTAATATTTCTGACCATAAAATTCAGGTTTGCAAAAATGTGAGAACCTGTATTTCCATAACTGACTCCAATTTGTCTTGAAGCCCTGTTCTACTTGATGGCAGAACTGGAAACAAATCGATTCCAGGTAAACTCAATCCACTCAGGGTTTTTCTCCTCCCCTCCCACCTTTGCCCTGGGGACTTGGCGGGAGATTGATAGAACATCTGGACGTGGAGGGGCCTCGTCTGGCCCTTGGCTCTCACCTGTCCATGCTGGCACAGTCTGCCTTGCCCTTGTTCCTTGGAGTTGCCGATTGTCAGCGTCTCTCCCTGCTGGCTTCCAAGAGGCAGCCGAGTTCCCATCTGGCCTTTGATATCCAGACAGCACTGACATCTGCTCTTGGGCAGTCTTCCCAGTACGAAGAAGCATCTGTTAGTCTTCCAGGCCTCCTTGAGGTACTCCTGTATCCGTCTCAGACAATCATGGATACACTCCAGGCCACTCTGGGCTCCCAGAGACTCAGGACTAGCCTGCCACGCTGAGATTCCTTCTTGCGGACTCGCCCACTAGGGCAAAGCATGAGACCACCTCAGACCATCATCATTTTCCTGGGACGCCCCTCAAGAAGACAAGGTACGACTCTCAGCCCTTGAGCCCCACTCTATTCCCATTAGCTCACAGAGGAGCCAGCGCAGGGCTGACCCTTGAAGACACACAGCAGTGTTTCCGTATATCCCTCATCCCCAGCCCATGGTATTGTCATTTGTCAGAGTAAACAGGACAAATGCTGGCTCAGTGTGGCAACAGACGTGGAGCAAAAAACATTAGTCTTTAAACACAGATTAATTAAGGTTTGGTTAGTAAGTTTAATAATATGCTTTAATTAAACATATTAAACTATTTATTGTTAATATTACATTACATTAATTCTTTTAAAATATCATTCTACCAACCTTGTTGTACTCTGGCAAAGTCTACCTCCAGTTCACTCATCGTCAAGAAAAATTGATGCATTAAAAAACTAGACAACAAAACAGGATTCTTTTCTAATAATGAGAATATCAATGCTCACTTTTTATCTTATACCCCTTTTTCTGCACTTTTCAAATTTCTACTTTGAGCTTTTTGCTTTATATTTCCATAGTAAACACATCTGGAAAATTATCCAACTAAACATCTGCTGAAGAGAGAAGGCATAAAGCAAAAGACTGATAAATCTGATCATATAATAATGTAAAATTTAAATAAGGCCCCCCAAAACTCTGCTTAAACAAAATAAAAAGATGAAGGACAGATTAAAGAAAAATGTCTCAAAAATGGTACTGTGGAACCTATTTGCAGGGCAGGAATAGAGACCCAGGAATAAAGAACAGACTTGTGGACACAGCAGAGGAGGGAGATGGTGGGACGAGCTGAGAGACTAGCACTGAAACATACACGTCACTATGTGCAAAACAGATGGCTAGCGGGAAGTTTCCGTATACCACAAGGAGCTCAAGTTGGTGCTCTGTGACAACCTGGGGGGGTGGGATGGGGTCAGGGGGATGGGAGAGAGGTTCAAGAGGGAGGGAATATATGTATATTTATGACTGATTCTGACTCGACAAACACGAGTTTGAGAAAGCTCCAGGAGTCGGTGATGGACAGGGATGGCTGGCGTGCTGCGGTCCATGGGGTCGCCAGGAGTCAGACATAGCTTAGTGACTGAACTGAGCTGATGGATGATTCACGTTGTTGTACTGCAGAAACCAATACAACATCGTAAAGCAGGTATCCTCCAATTAAAAACAAGTTTTTAAACTTCTCACATGTAACAGAAAAAGGATTCGTAGGCAAGCTGTATAAAATTGTATAAGGTATACAATAGGGTATCAGAAAATAAAAGCAAATGGCTGAAAACAGAAAAAGAACCTCACTCAATTACAGAAATGCAAGACAAAACTGAAATATCATTATTATGTGGATTTACAAAGTGAAAAAAATATATATAAACCACAGTAAATGGATAGACATTACATTTATTGGAAATATAAATGAATAACTTTCTAGGGGAAAGATTTGACAAATTGATCAATATTTTAAATGTATTTCTAGGAATCTCTTGCAAAACTATGTATATCAACTCAATAAGAATATGAACAAGGTTATCAACAAACATGATCATCTCAGAAGTGTCTGCAACAGTAAAATTAAAAAGGATAAAGAAGTGGAAGCAAAGGACCATCCAAAAGAGATTGGTTAGATAAATTCTTGTATGTTGATTTAATCAAATGCCATACAAATATCTGAAACGAGCTAAAAGTGATGTGTCATATTCTAATATAGAAAATCCTCCAAAATATATTGTTATTTAGTCACCAAGTTGTGTCCAACTCCTGTGATCCCATGAACTGTAACCCACCAGGCTCCTCTGTCCATGAGTTTTTCCAGGCAAGAATATTGGAGTGGGTTGCCATTTCCTTCTTCTCCAAGATATATTAATATTATTAACTGAAAAACCAGTAGGACAGGGTGAATAGTATAACAATTATGTCCTTATTAATAAAGTATATTATGTAAATATCAGTTTTTATGTATTCTCAGAAAATATTTGGGGAGAATAAACAGAACTGTTAATAATTTCTCTACAGCTTGAAGATTCTAACCAAGTTTACCATTAAAATTTAATGTTTAATGTCATCCACAATTGCCACAATCCTAATTGTGGAATTACAGATAATTCTATTTTCATGTAGAACTTCAGTTTAAAAAAATAAGCATTTGGTTCATAAAATTAGCATTCAGTTCATTTTTAAAAAAGCAATACTATACAGGATTTCATGAGCACATCATCCTGTTCATTGGCTCTTAATGAGTGTGATAAACATTCCAGCCATGAGCGGCCCACCACTGTAGAGCACTTGGAATGTCTCATCACAGTTGCAATGGGCTTCACGTGTGTAACACACCAGATTCTAAAGACTTACTATGAAAAAAAAGAATGTAAATGATCTCTGACTAGTGTTTTATATTTAGTACATGCTGAAATAATATTGTACAAAAAAGATAACTGCACAAAAAAGATCTTCATGACCCAGATAATCACGATGGTATGATCACTCACCTAGAGCCAGACATCCTGGAATGTGAAGTCAAGTGAGCCTTAGAAAGCATCACTATGAACAAAGCTAGTGGAGGTGATGGAATTCCAGTTGAACTATTTCAAATCCTGAAAGATGATGCTGTGAAAGTGCTGCACTCAATATGCCAGCAAATTTGGAAAACTTAGCAGTGGCCACAGGACTGGAAAAGGTCAGTTTTCATTCCATTCCAAAGAAAGGCAATGCCAAAGAATGCTCAAACTATCACACAATTGCACTCATCTCACACACTAGTAATGTAATGCTCAAAATACTCCAAGCCAGGCTTCAACAATACATGAACTGTGAACTTCCAGATGTTCAAATGATTTTAGAAAAGGCAGAGGAATCAAAGATCAAATTGCCAACATCCGCTGGATCATCAAAAAAGCAAGAGAGTTCCAGAAAAACACCTATTTCTGCTTTATAGACTATGCCAAAACCTTTGACTGTGTGGATCACAATAAACTGGAAAATTCTGAAAGAGATGGGAATACCAGACCACCTGACCTGCCTCTTGAGAGACCTATATGTAGGTCAGGAAGCAACAGTTAGAACTGGATATGGCACAACAGACTGGTTCCAAGTAGTAAGAGGAGTACATCAAGGTTGTTTATTATCACCCTGCTTATTTAACTTCTGTGCAGAGTGCATCATGAGAAATGCTGGACTGGAAGAAACACAAGCTGGAATCAAGACTGCTGGGAGAAATAGCAATAACCTCAGATATGCAGATGACAACACCATTATGGCAGAATGTGAAGAGGAACTAAAAAGCCTCTTGATGAAAGTGAAAGAGGAGAGTGAAAAAGTTGGCTTAGAGCTCAACATTCAAAAAACTAAGATCATGGCATTTGGTCCCATGACTTCATGGGAAATAGATGGGGAAACAGTGGCTGACTTCATTTTTTTCAGCTCCAAAATCACTGTGGGTGGTGATTGCAGCACCCTTGGAAGGAAAGTTATGACCAACCTAGACAGTATCTTAAAAAGCAGAGACATTACGTTGTCAACAAAGGTCCGTCTAGTCAAGGCTATGGTTTTTCCAGTGGCCATGTATGAATGTGAGAGTTGGACTGAAGAAAGCTGAGCGCCAAAGAATTGATGCTTTGGAAATGTGATGTCAGAGAATATTCTTGACAGTCCCTTGGACTGCAAGGAGATCCAACCAGTCCATTCTGAAGGAGATCATCCCTGGGTGTTCATTGGAAGGACTGATGCTAAAGCTGAAACTCCGATACTTTGGCCACCTCATGTGAAGAGTTGACTCATTGGAAAAGATTCTGATGCTGGGAGGGATTGGGGGCAGGAGGAGAAAGGGACAACAGAAGATGAGATGTCTGGATGCCATCATTGACTCGATAGACATGAGTTTGAGTAAACTCTGGGAGTTGATGATGGACAGGGAGGCCCGGGGTGCTGCAATTCATGGGGTCACAAAGAGTCAGACACTACTGAGCGACTGAACTGAACTGAGAAAAGATAACTTGATGGGAAATATGAGACAATGCCTGTTGATTGTGAAGCCTGTTGAATTGCAAAGCACACAAATTAAAAGATCTATTAACAGACATTAAGTTCTGGGTTTTTACAGTTTGAAGGAACTTTAAGCTAACTACCTCTTTTATATAGATGAAGTTGCTTGGAGAGACTGAAGACCAGAACCCAATCTGGTGAATTATCTATTGTATATTTATATTCAAATTTATGATCCTGTATTATTTTTTTAGGTATCATAGAAGTGTTTCATTCCTTTTATAGTATCCCAAGCTTTTTGGCATAAGGGCCTATTTTTCCTGATTCCTCAGCATCCAGCAGTGTTTGACTAAAAATCATTTGTCAACTATGACATTTTAGCTACCTATAAAAGTTGAGTCTGTTGTTTCTTTAGTCCTAAAACTTTTATATCCAAAAAATCTTACTGCTGTTAGCCTTCATATCTTTCAGCTTTTTTCTCTCTATAATTCACCATTTGATACTTATTTGTTGTTCTTTATTTCAATTATAAGATAAAGAATTCTAAAATGAATTAAAATTTAAAATATTTTTAAATGGTATAGATTAAACAGGAAGAAAAGTATTATCTTTGGAAGAACCTAATCCACAAACAAATTTTCTGGTCAAAGAAAAACAAAGAGTAATCAAAGTATTTAAATCCATTTTAACCAGTATTAATTGGAACTTATATATTTTAACACACTGAGAATATAACAGACATATGACAGAGATACTACTTTCAAGAAATGCCTACCCTCTCATAAAATAAATATTGTATGACAATTTGATCAGTTAGTTGTATTTTAAAGCAAATTAATACCAAGAATTATTACATTCCCTGGTGGCTTAGATGGTGAAGAATCTACCAGCAATGCAGGAGACCCAGGTTTGATTCCTGGGTTGAGAAGATCCCCTGGAGAAGGGAAAGGCTACTCACTCCAGTATTCTTACCTGGAGCATTCCATGGATAGAGGTGTCTGGCGGGCTACAGCCCATGGGGCACAAAGAATCAGATACTACTGAGCAACTAACACACATTATTAAGTATAAAGTATTTCAATACATTTCATCCTTATACTAGCACTAGGAGGTAAACATTATTATACTTCCATTTTACAAATAAGAAAGCTAAGAAACAGAGAAGTTAAATGAGCTGCACAAGTTTTGGCAGAGCTGATATTTGATCCAGGAAGTATTGATACAGAATCTGTATTCTTATGCCATATTGTCCTATCTCTACTAGCTACAACTTCTCAATTAATTCTATTTATTTTTATAAATATACCACCCAAATTAAAAATTAAGATTTACTGATTATATTACATCAGGAAGGTAAGTCTACTTTTGACCTTTTAAAGACTCTTCACACAGAAGCAGCCTGAAAATTGTAAAATCCTTTACAAATATATGACACTATTGTTGTTCAGTCACTCAGTGATGTCCAGTTCTTTGAGACCCCGTGGACTGAAGCATGCCAGGCTTCCCTATCCTTCACTATCTCCCAGAGTTTGCACAAACTCATGTCCATTAGTCAACTATTCCATCCAACAATCTCATCCTCTGTCATCCCCTTTTCCTCCTACCTTCAATCTTTCCCAGCATCAGGGTCTTTTCCCATGAGTCAGTTCTTCACATCATGTGACCAAAGTATTGGAGCTTCAGCTTCAGCATCAGTCCTTCCAATGAATATTCAGGGTTGATTTCCTTTAGGATTGACTAGTTTGATCTCCTTGCTGTCTGAGGGACTCTCAAGAGTCTTCTCCAGCACCACAATTTGAAAGTATCAATTCTTTGGTGTTCAATACCTTCTTTACAGTCCAGCTGTCACATCCATACATGACTACGGGAAAAAATATACCTTTTTACTATACGAACTTTTGTCAGCAATTAATGACACTGTTAAAACATTATTTTCATGTTTTACATTTTGATGAAATTATGTGTTTAGAGGGAGAATCATCTGTTATAGCTCATAATACATTTCTGAAAAGTTTACAATTTGCCATCAGTACATTGCATACCTTAAGTTACAAGGCTTACAGGGAAAAAGGAGAGTTAATCTAAACTACTAGAAACTGATTATACTTTATGGCCAGAGTACTATGGCCAACAACCACAAATCCTTCTTTAGAACAATTGATCACAGGTTTTCCAATGTTAAAATTATTATAAATATGTATGTACTATAATAATTATAGGACTTTATCCTCAAATAGAAAAGATAGATAACGGAAGAGTCCAAGAAAGTTTGTTGAATTATGTAGACAAGCAAATTGCCAACAGAAGTTGTAGGTGGCTAAGCAGATGGAGGCTTTGCATGCACTATAGCAAAGATTTAGGTTGATGTATGGATCATTCCATGTCATTGTTTTTCTTGCACGTGATCAACCTCAAGAGAAGATGGCATAAATGGACACCGCGCACTATACTGCAGTCTTCCATGGCTTGCTAGATTCAACTTCCTTAGGATACTTTGCATTTTGCTATTGTTGTTGTCGTTGTTGCTGTTGTGGTTGTTCAGGTGCCAAGTCATGTCCAACTCTTTGTGACCCCATGAAATGTAGCATGCCAGGCTTCTCTGTCCCTCACCATCTCCCAGAGATTTCCCAAGTTTATGTCCAATGAATTGGTGATGCCATACAACCGTCTCATCCTCTCTCACTCTCTTCTCCTTCTACTTCCAGTCTTTCCTGTGGCAAGGTCTTTTCTGATGAGTCAACTATTCGTATCAGATGGCCAAAGAATTGGAGTTCAACTTCAGCAACAGTCCTTCCAATGAGTATTACGGTTGATTTCCTTTAAGATTGACTGATTTGATCTCCTTGCTTTCCAAGATACTCTCAAAAGTCTTCTCCAGCACCACAGTTTGAAGGCATAAATTCTTCAGTGCTCTGCCTTCTTTATTGTCCAGCTCTCATATCTATGCGTGACTACTGGAAAGACCATAGCCTTGACTATATGGACTTCTTTTTGCTATTGTTACAGCAGAAAACATTAGGATGTTGAGGGGAAATCACAGAAGAACTTTCTGGGCTTTCAAGTTATACTGACATCATCACTTTCTATTCCAATCCCATTTGATGTTGGTGATGGACAGGGAGGCCTGGCGTGCTGCAGTCCATGGGGTCTCAAAGAGTTGGAACTAACTGAGCAATTGAACTGAACTGAACTTGCTTCACCATTGGCGACATCACTCTAGCTGTGCTACAAAATATGTGGCTTTGAATAGCTAATTTTCTTAAAGTATGTGAAAAGTAATGATTTTTTCACAGAATCAATATGAAATTGGTATTTGACTTCAATGTCCTAAATTTTTATGGCCTGAAATATCATAAAATTTCTGTATAGCTATACTTTTCATCAGATGTTCTGTGTATCTGTTTTGCTGGCTTTCTTCTTTTCACTCTGCTTCATCTTTCCCTTTCTCAAACACCTAAACTTCCTTTTTATTTTTTCAGCTAAGATGGGCATTCTTTCAGCTTAGGAGAACATTCCCAAAGTCATTTTCTTCGGCTCATTTTATGCCACGATTCTGAAAAATACATAACTCAAAAAAATCCCTCAAGAGCTTTCCCTAGTTATATTGGCTCTAAATGGAGCCAACTTTTGAAGTAACTGTGTTCCTTCACTTTTCTTTCATGTTAGTTTTATAAACTTTTTAATGTTTCATAAAATCATTAAGCTATGAGGACATAATACCTATTATTATCTATTTTAAAGTGACAAAAGGACAAAAGGTAAATATGGAAATGTTTGTGATAGTTTGTAGTAAAACTAGTTAATTAAAGATACTATCAGGCCTTTTTCGCTAAAATTGAAAATAGACTTAACTGTCAGTACCAATGGCCTCTGAGAAAGCAAATATGTTAGTTTTATAAACTTTTTAATGTTTCATAAAATCATTAAGCTATGAGGACATAATACCTATTATTATCTATTTTAAAGTGACAAAAGGACAAAAGGTAAATATGGAAATGTTTGTGATAGTTTGTAGTAAAACTAGTTAATTAAAGATACTATCAGGCCTTTTTCGCTAAAATTGAAAATAGACTTAACTGTCAGTACCAATGGCCTCTGAGAAAGCAAATGACTCACCAAAAGGATTAAACAGGAGCATAAATCACAAATCAAAACCTTGGTTTAGAATTAATCAATAGTTTCTACTCTTAAGACTGAATTTGTTTATTAAATCAAAATTAATAAAAATATGAAGATAGATATATTTATTCATTTGACATCATTTCCCTGAGATTCATCCAAGTTGTTAGTATTTCAATAGCTCATTCCCTTAGACTGCTTAGTATTATTCTGTGGTATGGATATACCAGAGGTTGTTTAACTATTCAGTCACTGAAGGACAGATGAATAGTTTCCAGGTTTGGGCCAAAACAAATAAAGCTGCTGTGAAAATTTGTTTACAAGTTCCTGTGTAAAAATAAGTTTTACATCTTTGGAGTAAATGCTCATGAGTGTAATTGTTGAGCCATATGCTATGCCATGTTTATCATTAATTTTTAAAGATATGTAATTTAAAGCCACTCCCACTGCACCTCCAACTTATTCAATACAAGATAAATAATAGGCGATTGTATAATAAATCTCTATAAAAAATTATATTCAACATGTAGACAAAACAGCAAGTGAAACAGTCACTAGAATATGAAATATAAAAGTATACTTGTAGGAAAATTTTTAGAAAATTATATGAATATCTTGATATACAAACTCTACAATAACTTTCCTCTATTTAAACTTTAAGTATTATATGAGGATGAGATGGCTGGATGGCATCACGGACTCGATGGACGTGAGTCTGAGTGAACTCCGAGAGATGGTAATGAACAGGGAGGCCTGGCGTGCTGCGATTCATGGAGTCACAAAGAGTCGGACACGACTGAGTGACTGAATTTAACTTTATGTTGGAAATTCTCTGGCCGTCCAGTGGTTAGGGCTCTCTGCTTCCACTACAAGGGGCACAGATTAGATCCCCGGTCAAGGAACTGAGATCTTGCAAGCTGTGCAATACAGTCAAAAATAAATAAATAGAATAAAAAAGAAGACAACTATGATTTTCCCAGTGAAGTAGGTGCCTCGATCACTGGAAAAAGCATACTCCACATGGAAAATACATTTTCTAACAGTTTCTTTGTCACTATGAGGATGTCAGCCTTGCAGCAAGGGAAGAGTTTAACCCATCAAGCAAAAATGGGGCTTACCAGGGAATCAGGAAGAGCCGAGCAGCTATATTGGGTTTCCCATAGCCTCAATTGTTTAATTTATAGTTATTGTTTACCCATCTTAATTTCTCTGATTTGGGAGCAGACTGTTGTCATGTTCCAAGGACGTCAGGATGGCAGAAGTTCAACAATGAAGGGTTCATTTTTATGAAGGTAGAATGGACTTTATCTATAGTGCCATAACCTTTACAGATTCTGTTGTCTTTGCCTTTGTGTGAAAATCATTTCCCTAATACCTGGATTCAATCCCTTTAGTGCAAGCCTTAGTTTTGATGACAAATGGCATTTGAAAAAGCTTTTAACTGTTAAATCTGAATGAGCTCCTTGCCAAGTAGAGTATTCTTGGTTGTAGTTTCTTCCCTTTCACCACTTTAAATGCCATTCCCTTCTGGTTTGTAGAATTTCTGCTGAGAAATCAGCTGATAAACTCATGGAGTTCCCTTGAATGTTGTCATCTTTCCCTTGTTGCTTTTAATATTTTATCTATGTCTTTGATTTTTGTCAGTTTGATTACTATGTGTCTCAGTGTGGTCTTCCTTGAGTTTATCCTGCATGGGACTCCCTGTACTTTCTGAACTTGGTTGACTACTTCCTTTCCTATGTTAGAGAAGTATTCTTCAGCTATTATCTCTTCAAATATTTTCTCAGGGCTTATCTCTCTCTCTTCTAGGATCCCTCTAATGCAAATGTTGGCGTGTCCCAGAGGTCTCTTAGGTTGTCTTCATTTTTTTTTTTTTCATTCTTTTTTCTATATTATATTTTATCTATGTCTTTGATTTTTGTCAGTTTGATTACTATGTGTCTCAGTGTGGTCTTCCTTGAGTTTATCCTGCATGGGACTCCCTGTACTTTCTGAACTTGGTTGACTACTTCCTTTCCTATGTTAGAGAAGTATTCTTCAGCTATTATCTCTTCAAATATTTTCTCAGGGCTTATCTCTCTCTCTTCTAGGATCCCTCTAATGCAAATGTTGGCGTGTCCCAGAGGTCTCTTAGGTTGTCTTCATTTTTTTTTTTTTCATTCTTTTTTCTATATTCTGTCTGGCAGCAGTGATTTCCACCATTCTCTCTTCCAGGTTACCTTTCCAATCTTCTGCCTTATTCTGCCATTGATTCCTTCTAGTGTATTGTTCATCTCCATATGTTTGTTTTTTAGTTCTTCTAGGTCTTTGGCAAACATTTCTTACATCTTCTCCATTTCTTTTTCTGAGATCCTAGATCATCTTTACTATCATTATTCTGAATTCTTTTTCTGGAAGGTTGCCCGTTTCCACTTCATTTAGTTGTTTTTCGGATTTTATCTTGTCCCTTCATCTGGAACCTAACCTTCTGCTTTTTCATTCTGATTAACTTTCTGTGTTGTGGTTTTTGTTCTAGTTGCTGCGGGATTGTGGTTCTTCTTGCTTCTTTTGTCTGCCCTCTGATGGAGGAGGCTAAGAGGCTTGTGTAAGCTTCCTGGGGAGGGACTGGCAGAGGGAAAAACTGGGTCTTGTTCTTATCTGCTGATGGGTGGGGTTGTGTTCCCTCACTGTTAATTGTTTTGCCTTAGGTGACCCAGCCCTGGGGTCTAACAGGCTCTGTGGTAGAGTTAATGGAGACCTCCAAGAGGACTTAGACCAAGGGGCACCTTCTAGGACTACTGCTCCAGTGCCCCCATCCCCATGGAGAGTCACTGCCAACCCACACCTCCACAGAAGACCCTCCAACACCAGCAAGTATGTCTGGTTCAGGCTCCTGTGGGGTCACTGGGCATTTCCCCTGGGTCTTGGTGAGCTCAAGATTTTGTCTGTGCCTTCCAGAAGTGAAGTCTGTTTCCCTTAGTCCTGTGGAAATCCTGTAATTAAATTCTGCTGTCCAAAGTCAGATTCCCTGGGGATTCCCAGTCCCTTTGCTGGATCCCCAGGCTGGAAAGCCTGATGTGGGGGTCAGAACTGTCACAACAGTGGGAGAACTTCTTTGGTATTATTGTGCTCCAGTTTGTGGGTCACTCACCTGGCAGGTACATGGGATTTGATTTTATCATGATTGTGCCCCTCCTACCATCCTGTTGAGGCTTCTGCTTTGTCTTTGGAATCGTGGTATATTTTTTGGTAGGTCCCAGCATCCTCCCAACAATGGCTGTTCAGCAACTAACTGTGATTTTGGTGCTCTGGCACCAAAGTAGAAGGCACATATCCTTCTACCCTGTCACCTTGGAGGTTAGTTTTTTGTTACATTTAGAAATATTTGATTTGTAGGTGCTTATGCTGAAGTCAAGTAAATACAGCTCTTTTATAAATTAGGTAATATCTGGAGATAGAAACATATCATATTTATAAGACACACAGATATACACATACATCCAGATAGACACACAGAAAGATCTCATAGTGTTCTTGCTTGAGTTTAAAAGGCTTCTTCCCTCTCCCACCTTCTTTTTTTCAATTTTAGGTTCTACTAATTGAGCCAAGGGGGCTCTCCTGGTGGCTCAGACGTTAAAGAATCTGCCTTCAATACAGGAGACCCAGGTGTAATCTCTGGGTTGGGAAGATGTCCTGGAGAAGGGAATGTCTACCCACTCCAGTATTCTTGCCTGGAGAATTCTGTGGACAGAGGAGCCTGACAGGTTACAGTCTATAACAGCCCATGGGGTCGCAGAGTCGGACACAACTGAACGACTCACACACATACTTAAGTACTTGGAAGTACTGGCTCCACATCAATAGTACATGAAGCCAACAGTTCAGTGGGTGGCTGTCTGTCCATAAGTTGATAAGCTTTAGAAGCATAGTTTTTCGTTTTTAAAAAAAGTTTAATTTTACTATAACATATACGTCTTCCAATTTTAAGCCATACTTTTTTTAAGAAAGGTCAGCCAACCTAGTTCATTCCAAAGTTTCTCCTAGGTCTTTCCTGCCTAGAAATTATCCCTTGGTCCCTGCCTAGGAATTTCCCCTATGACTTCTGTCTAGGAATTCTCCCTAAGTTCCTTTCATGTAGGAAATGAGCTGCTACCCTCTTTAGACTACAGATCTTAAGATAACAGCTCAAATAAAAGTCATGGACTATCATTAATAAAAGGATATCCAAATATCAGAGAAAACTCACCAAAGCATCTGAAGAGTGTTGTGAGGCAGAGGTGGAGTGGAGATGGGGGTCCTCAAGGGGCTTGGTACCAAGCACCAGCCTGAAGCAGGATACAGGTGACCTCAGGCCAGCTTTTCTGATATCCTGCCAACTACCTTTTCTGATATCCTGCCAACTACCTCAAGCATTGTCAATGTAAATAATTAATAACCAAACTGTAATAGGAATAGAAAAGAATTATAGTTTAGCCAAATTGAGGACTATAACCCAGGACACAGCCACTCAGATAACTCTGAAGAACTGCTCTGGAGAAGCATGGTTTTCCATGCAGTTTTATATCTTGTCAGAACAAAGAATATCAAACAAATAATCAGGGATATATTCCTTCAACTTAAAAAAAACAAAGCAGATCAGCACTTACACAGCAAGTTGGTATGGTCTTGACACCTGGGAAGGGAGTCTTATCATCAGAGGAGTTCAAGCATTGGTGTCCTAGGAAGGGAGGCACTTAATTTTTATGGACATTTTTTAAACTTCTGGTCACTATACCATTTTCTTTTATGGCAAAACACATATATAATATATGTTTGATAGGCCACAAACAGCATAAAATTCAAGTTAAATCATCTAGAAGCCAGAATGATCTCCCCATACCTCAATATGTGGAAACGTCTTCCATTAGAATATTGAAAGGAGTTGCAAGCAGAGGCAAAACTGATTTTTTTTTTCCACAAGGAAAGGAGGGAAAACAATCAAACCTCTATCAGACAAGTCAAAATTACCTGTCCAAAAATTACTTACAATTTACAGAATTGTGAAATAATTCCTATTGAATCAATTTGAATCAGCTAATTAAAGGAAGAGTGTGCAACAGACACATTTTTCTCTACAGACAGCAGTCTTGAAAACATGAGTGGAATTACAGAATTTTTTTGTTGTTTACTTAATGTACTTTATAAACACAAATATATGCCTCCCAAATTTTTAACAGGACATTCCAAAGCACCCTTAAATATTAACATCCCCTGACGTTCTAAGTAGGTGATTGGTTTGCCAGCACATTTTAGAAACACCTGATTAATGTGGGGCATGCCTGGTTCTGGTTTCTCTTGAAGTTTATGAAACACCATATTGACATAATTTTTAGTTGCCTTCTTGCCATTGATTACTCCTTCTCTTTCTCAAACCTAGGCATACAAGCTATCTCTACATTGTAAGTCATCAAACTGTAGAGTCTCTAGATGGTTACAGAGATAGCAAGCTTCAGGGATAAAATTCCTCTCACCTTCCTTTTCCGTGGAGTTGACAGTCCAAAGGCCAGAGGAGTCACTGGTTTCTGGGTAGGACTGGGCAGGACTAGAGCTGAGGGTGAAGGTGAGAGCAGCAGGAGCTAGTGGGGCACCTTCTCTGAGGTTGAGCCTACTTCTACTTTCCAAAGTCCACACCCTGTCACCCAGCTCCAGCAGATGTGCACTAGCTGGGACAGTGGTCTCATAAAACCTAGTTAAATTTACATTAAATAAAAATCCGGTTCCCAGTTGTGATAGCCATATTTCAAGTGTTCTATGTGGTGTACATGTGGTGAGTGGCTCCTGGACCCAGTAGTGCAGATAGAGGACATTTCCATCATCACAAAGAATTCTGGTAACAGCACCACTGCCGTTGGCCAATGGCCACTCCCTCCTTCCATCTCAAATTCCCCTCCCATCCCTTTTTCTGCCTGCCACGTTTGTTATTCACATAAATCAAGCATCTGACAAACACTCTCTCTTTGACCAAACTCTCTGCTTAGGCTCCTCTGAGCCCTTTTCTCAACTCAGCCTCATACTTGGGCTTCTGTGTCCTTGCCAAGTCCAGTTTCAGCAAAAACCCTAAGTTGATTCAGAAAGAATCCTCCACCCTGATATCTAATCAGTTCCTAGCCTGACCTCGGCAAAAATCCTGTTAAGTCAGTTGAGCAAGAAGCCTCATTACCCTTGGTATCAAATCCTTTTAGTAGTTTTGCATCTACTCGTCCCCTCACTCTGCTTAATGGCTATGAATTCCTACGTGTCCTTACTGTATTTGGAGTTGAGCGCAATCTCTCTCCCCAGTTGTAATGTTTTTATTGTAATAGCTCTGAATAAAGTCTTGTTATCATTTTAACAGACTTCAAATAACTTTTTCTTTAACACTTCTTTGAAAGCTTCCTTCTTGGCCCTAGGGAAAACCAATCTTGTTTTAGCACCATAACAATTCTCCTAAAGCCAATATCATGGTATTAAACTCATTTATGTGTTTGTTTGTCTTCCCTTACAGATTGCTGAACTCTCATGAAAAATACAGTGAGTGATTGAGTACACTGGAGTCAGAATGCTGGGTTCAAAGCCTTCTAATGGCACTAACTAGCTGTGTGACCTTGGGGCAAGTAACTTTATTTCTCTAAGCTTCAATTTTATCAACTATAAAATGGGTATAGTAAAAGTGCTTCTCTTATAAGGATTAAATGAGATAACCCACTGTGTCAGGCACAGAGTAACCTAATCTCCAGTCTTAGTTAGCCCCCATATCTAGCAGTTGAAAACAGACGTGGAAGATTTTCTTTGTAAGTCTAAATATAAATTCTCATTTCTTTAATATTCAGTTATAAAGGATTATACTTGCAGCCTTCCCTTGACACTTATATTGGAAACATCTGACTGATCTTTTTCTTCTATGCTGTCTAATTTAGCTCCCCAAACTATCAAGAAAACAACCAGTTGATAAGATATAACTGAGTTTATTCTTACTGCAGTAAGGAAGACTACCACCTCAACAGTAAGCTGTGTGTGTGTAGGAGGTGTCAACTCAGTGCATTTCAAAAGACTAGTAAGTAACTAACATTAATGGAAATATATCCAGGATTCTGAGATCATTCACCACAGTGGAGTTTTAGACAGAAGAGTATTATTTTGGTAACTCAGAGGTAATTAGAACTTTCAACAGAAACCTCACTCCTGGGTTTACTCATCATTTCCCACCATCCTTTCATCTCAGTTGAGTGCCAGGAATCTTGTGAGAAGGCAGAATTAGAAACACTCATTCTCCTGCCTGAAACCTCAAGTGGCTTTGGGGGCATAAGTTTCCTCGTGTTAAATGACACAGAAAAGTTACCTTTCAGATTTAGACAGATGCTGCACCTTGGAGAAGGGGCACTCTGAATTTAATCTTCCATAGTCAGCATGTTCCGTGTTAAGAAATAATTATCCTGACATGATAAAAGAGGTACTTTATCCAGGACTATTACAATGTGTACATTACACTAAAGGAGAGAGATTGCTGCTGCTAAGTCACTTCAGTCGTGTCCGACTCTGTCCAGCCCCTTAGACGGCACCCCACGAGGCTCCCCGCTCCTGGGATTCTCCAGGCAAAAACACTGGAATGGGTTGCCATTGCCTTCTCCAATGCGTGAAAGTGAAGTCGCTCAGTCGTGTCGACTCTTCGTGAGAGAGATCGCACTAGACTCCAAATACAATAAGGACAAGTGGATGGAAAATTACTAAGAGAAGACATCAAGGTGGGGGGATTGTTGCTAAACTTACAGGATTCTTGCTGAAGACAGGCCAGGGTTTCATCAGATATCAAAAAGTGGAGGAATTTTCTCTAAACTGATTTAGTAGGAACTCTTGCTGAGTTTATTCTTAACCCAATTAGGAAGAGCACTACTTTGACAGAGTTAACATTAAAGAATAATTTCTTCCTAGAGGGGAAATGATGAACCACAAACTAGGGCACCCAGGGAGACTGCTGAATCTCCCTGGGCAGGTGGGAGGCATGATTAAATGCCAAAGGCATTCTCATCTGTAAGACTCTTAATGAAGTATTTTGTAGAGGCAGGAGAAAAATAAAGATGATCTTTCAATGGCCCTTCAAATGTATAGAGCTTTATCATTCAAAACGGAAAAAAAAATTTTTTTTTTAAGTAAATGTCTCGAAATAAGTTCGGATGTGATTGCTGCTCCGGAACACACAAGGTGACCGAAAACTTTGGAACCCATGCACCTGAGCACTACAAGTCCCGTAAAGCACCGCGGTGAGGGCGGGACTTGCTGACCGTTATGACGTGTGGGCGGGGTCAGACAGGACTGCTCGTCCCTGGGTTTTTAGCCCCGCCTCTGTTCCCCTCCGTGCCCTGTTGCTGTAGCGCTGCCGCTGGCTGCAGCCCCTGGTGAGTCTCTGGCGCGAAGGTGGGCAATTAGGGACAGTTGGGCCCTCAGGTTCTCCGACTTCACACTTTCAGCCCTGAGAAAGGGCCGTGGGCAGGCGGATGTGCGGTTGGTTTCGTTTTTCACCTCCTTTCATCTTTCTAGGGTGACCGTAAGTGGGTGTGACGTCATGGGCCCCCTGGAGCCTCTCCGCGGCCTTTGGAGGGTTGCGGGTAGTTTTCTGCCGAGGAGGGCAGGGCTTCAGCGCCCCGGGCCGCGTGGGCGGTCCCTGGGACCGAAGGAACCCTCTGACCCGAGTGAGGGTCTTGAAGGCACGGCGTCATGCCGGCCGAGGTCGTGCTGGCTCCTTAATTCCCCTGCTTGACGTCATCGTCATTGCGGTCGGCTTGGTGGCGGAAGTGGGACCCTGCCCGGTGACCCTAGGCAAGTTACTTTCTCTTTGGGGCTCAGTTTCCCCTCCCTAATCACTGAAGCCCCCTTCGTTCAGTTGCCGTTTGTAATTGGAGGAGATGTTCTAGACAGTTGAGAAGAGAGAGCAGCTGGAATACGGTGACCTGCTTCTTTACCATCGATCTCTGTAGTCCTTCCCCCTCAGCACTCCCCCCAATTTAGTTCGGGGGCTAATGTTTCCACTTTTATTTATTGAGTTCAACCCTCCTGGACATTTAAACTTTTTTCTATCCCTCGGATTCTTTGCTTCTGGTGTAAGCCAACAAGTAGCCATGGTTGGAGCGGAGTAGAATAATATAAAAGCTATATAACAACTACACTACTGCAAAAACCTTTAAAAGCAAAAGACTTTAATACAGTAGGCCTTTGTAGATTATGTAGATGATTAAGGAATATCCTTAATGATTAAGGAATATCCAGGAGACTCACTTTCACAGATGCTTTCAGAAGGCCTCTATCTGAAAGTCTACTCTTTTGCAGAAATGACATCTGTGGAGTGGAAAGGACTCTGAGAAGGGCAGTAAGAGTTACACAACACTAACACATCCTGCAGACTTTGGAGTCAGAGTACAAATAGGGCTCGTCAAAATTTTTGACTGTGCTTATTAATATAACACCGTGCTTCCTCATTTTCTTATATGAAGACAGTTAGACTCTGTCTTCACTTCCTTCTTCCTTCATTTGGGATCATCATTATAGCCGGAAAGTTTCTTAGAGATGTTCTTACCCGATCCATGCATTTCTACAGATGAGGAAACTGAGGTTTAAAAAATAGTGTGACTTGGCCAAGAACTCAGAGCTAGTTAGTGGCAGAACTAATGGACCCAGGTCGCTTGGCTCCTAGCTTAGTTCCCTTTCTGCTACACATCAAACACTGTCACTACCCTTGGCACTTCAAGGGTTAGCATGATCACCCTCTTCACAGAAAAAGTATAAAATCTCAGTAAAGTAAAATGAAAGAAAATGGAAATTGAGTACACACTGAGCTTTCTGCAGTTTCTTCTGGTTGCTCAGAACTGTTTCTCTGTTTTTCCTTAGTACTTTTGGCACAGTGATGTGGTATAAGGGATGAAGGCTGCTTAGAATAAGCTGGGTAACAAATCCAAAGAATTATTAGTGAATTAGGTATTAAGAGTCTCCTGGGGGGCATGAAATTTACTTAAGTCACTCGAAAATTTTAGGTAAGGAAGTAGAATGAACTTAGAAAATTTGGATTAGAGCAAGTGGCTGTAATAATCTGAGGACCAGTGACTATGTATGTTTGCTTTTGCTCCCCATCTCAGGGCCATCTACACATCCATAATAGCTATTGTCAGTGTTCTCTAAAGGGTAGTTTTGTGGAATCATCTCTTCCAGGGCCAGGGGGAATGGGATTCAAATCAGTTCATCCATTTTGCTAATTGCTAGTAGTTTAAGAAGTTAAGTAAGCAGAAGGATGAAGGAATTGGGTTGAATGTGTGTTTTGTTTTTAACTGTTCCCAAATGAAGAATTGATTAGCATTTCTCTCTGGGCTTCGGATGCATTTGCTTTCTGTGAACTAATCCAGGGAAACTTATCTATAGTCTTCATTTCTCATGAAACATGTGCCCACTGGTATAAAAGGCTAACATAAAAATGTTGGACATTTGTGTGGTAGAATTTTAGTTTTTTTTTTTTAATAAGGTTATTCTTCCTGATTTAGCATAGTGAGGAAAATTCTTTGGGAAAACTGGTAAGATGATTTGGTTGAATATTTGCATTGTTAGAACTTAATCAGAAAGTTTAAAACATTTTTTAATTTTTTTGCTAAAAAGTGTTATCAGTGTAGTTTACAGATTCATTCAGAAAGAGCAGGAGGATTGGCTTTTTTGTTCCTTTTCTTCAGGGGAATATAAGAGAATCTGTGCCCTCATGGAACAGTCCTAGGTCTTGAGATGCTCATTAGATGAAAATGTGTCAGGTTTTCTTAGAAGCCAGGAGCCAGTTCAGGAGACTCATTTTAAAATACATTGCCTTCCTCCTCTGAGAACCTTAGTCATTTCGGAAACTGAAACGAAAAAACCAAGTAACTATGTTAGAGTTCCATCTATTGGCCTTGAAATCAAAAGGCTTGCTCCTTGGAATAAAAGCTATAGCAAACCTAGACAACATATTAAAAAGCAGAGACATCACTTTGTTGACAAAGGTGTGTATAATCAAAGCTATGATTTTTCCAGTAGTCATGTATAGATGTGAGAATTGCACCATAAAGAAGGCTTAGTGCCAAATAATTGATACTTTCAAATTGTGGTGCTGGAGAAGACCCTTGAGAGTTGAGTCCCGTGGACTTCAAGGAGATCAAACCAGTCAGTCCTAAAGGAAATCAAAAATCAAATGCTGAATATTCATTGGAAAGACTGATACTAAAGCTGAAGCTCCAGTACTTTGGCCACCTGATGCAAAGAGCCGACTCACTGGAAAAGATGACGCTAGAAAAGATTGAGGGCAGGAGGAGAAGGGGACGACAGAGGCTGAGATGGTTGGATGGCATCACTGACTCAGTGGACATGAGTTTGAGCAAACTCTGGGAGATAGTGAAGGACAGGGAAGCCTGGTGTGCTGCAGCCCATGGGGTCACAAAGAGTCAGACATGACTTAGTGATTGAACAACAAAGATTCCATTGGCTGTATACTCGAGCCTCAGAGCTTGAGCTCAGTCATGTCATTTTGCGTACATATGCTGTCATTTCTTCAGTGTTCTATTCTGAGCTAACTTATAGGTTGATTGTTTTCTAGTAAAGAAAGAGAGGCAGTACCAAACTCCCCTACCCTTGACTGGTCCTGCCTTTCAGAGTAGCATACATTTGCAAAACAGCATGCCAGAGTTTGAGTGTGTGGAAGGCAGGTAATGGAGTGTGAATTTTATGGGTCCTTAAGGAAATCAAATCTATGCCTTTTATTTTTTTGGCACCATGCCACTTGAACCAGCTCTGCCCGCTGAACCAGATATACCGAGAACTGACATAACACTTGGAGATTTTCATCTCTTTACCCTACTTTATTTTTTGGCCACATCGTGTGGCTTGTAGGATCTCAGTTCCCCAACCAGACACTGAATCCCTACCATAGCAGTGAAAGCCCAGAATCTTAACCACTTAGCCACCAGCAACTTGCTCCTCACTCTGTTTTAGAAATGAGAAAACTGAGAAACAGCAGCTTCTCCAAAGACACCAAACAAATTAGGAGCAGGGCTAAAGACAAGAATTAAGACCACCATCATACACACCATTGTTTACCTACAAAGTTCCTTCCTTTGACTTTTTGATGAATTACATGCATATCTTATTCATTCATTTATTCTGTAAGTTCTTAGTGGTTACTGTGGGCTAGCATTAGTATTGTATATACAGTTAAGATAGTGTTATGAAGGAAAAGAACAGAGAGTATGATGGTACTTAGGTTAATTGAGAGACGGGGCCTGAAGTCACTCTTACTGGAGGTATCATTATCCATGGTAAAGCACAGATCAAGTTACATGCTCGGAAAAATGGTGCTCCAAGCTTAGGATCAAGGGGCTATGCTGGCCTCAGTGGACTGAAGACCGCTAGGAAAGACAGGAGTCTGCAAGCTGAGAAATCTCCCTACCCATTCTCCCGCAGCATTCATCAGATCAGCAGGCCACAGCTTCTCAGGAGGAACAAGTGCTGGCCTAGACTGGAATGTGACCTGTCCTTTCCTTAGAAAAACTGATCTGAGTTTTGACATTGAGGATGTGGCCAAACTGTGTCACAAACTAGAAAGCTAGTACATTTCTTAGCTCCTCAGTTCAGTCCAAGAACAGACAGTTGAGTACCTCAAAGTCCTCTTGCCTTCTCTGTGAAAAAACTTATTTCTGGGGGAGCTGGAAGAGAAGGCCTGTTTGCTTAGAGTTCAAAATAAAACCAGGAAATAAGTGGGTGGGGCAGAGCCAGAAGAGCAACTGTGTGTTTTGGTTATTGTACTATTTTTTTAAGTTGTGTTTGCATGTGTGTGTATACAATCTTCCAACATGTTCTAGCAGCTGAATCTATAAGGTATTATGTCATTTTTGCATATGTACAGCTCTTTCTTCATCGGCTATGTAGAGCTGCAGTATTGTTCTCATTTCCCAGTACAGCTGAGGGTTGAGTAACATGGACTCACTAAATGTTAGACCAAGGAGGCATTTAGAACACAGGACATGTGACTTTTGAAGTGCAGGAAGTATTGGGACCTGAGAATTCTAAAGACTTTGTTTCTTTTATGTATTGTTCTTTGTCTTCAATAGTTCCCCACCCTTGATCACATTTTGTGTGTACTATGACCTCCAAAGGTGAAATCAGCTTACTGTCTCCCATTTTGTAGAGATCCGGACTTGCTAGCTGTCCTCCAAACATGGACTGCATTTTTCTGTTTCTTTGCTTTTATGCATGCTGTTACATTCATCTGAAGTTTTCTTACCCCCGAAACACTTGTCAAAACCCTAATCTTCTTTGAGGATTTATTCAGGATTCCACTCACTGCTCAAAGCTTTTCTTTATTTTCCTAACCAGTTTCATCTCTCTCCCTCTTTTGAACCCAAGAACATTTTGCGTGTATTTACCCATTTGGCAGTCACTTAAATTCTCATCTAACCTCCATATCGGATTGCGACCCTTTTGAGGGCAAAGACTGTATGCCAGAAAAGAGAAAAAAAAAAAAAAACCCACACAAAAGTAATAATCACATCTGTTAAGCCCTCTCTTTATGCAGACTTTGTCCAAGTACTTTATTCTGTCACTCAACGTGACTTCAGCAGCTTCCCAGTTGCCTCAGTGATACAGAATCTGCCTGTCAAGCAGGAGACACAGGTTCGATTCCCTGGGGAGGGAAGTGGCAACCCACTCCAGTATGCTTGCCTGGGAAATCCCACGGACAGAGGAGCTTGACAGGCTACAGTTCATGGCATCGCAAAGAGTTAGACATAACTTAGCAATTAAACATGCCTTTACTTTGTGTGAATTGCCTACTCTATGACAGGTACTAATTTAAGGACTAGTCACTGTCTATTATAGGCATACCTAGTTTTATTGTATTTCACAGAAACTTTTGACATTTTTTTTACCAAATTGAAAGTTTGTGGCAACCATGTCTTAAGCCTGTTGGTGCCATTTTTCTATCTGCATTTGCTTACTCATGTCTCATTTTGATAATTCTTCCAATATTTCAGACTTTTTCATTATTTTTATATTTATCATGGTGGTCTGTGATCAGTCATCTTTGATGTTGCTTTGGCACTTTTTAACAATAAAATATTTTAACTAAGGTATGTACATTGATTATTTTTAGACATAATGTTACTGAGCACTTAATAGATTATAATGTAAACAGAATTTTTATATGTACCAGGAAACCAAAAAAATTGTGTGACTCACTTTTATTCAGTATGTGCTTTATTGAGATGGTCTGGAACTGAACCTACAATATCTTCAAGGTATACCTATATTTCAGTTAATATTCACACATACACACAAAGAATGAGGTAGATGTTATCAGCCCCATTTTACAGATGAGGAACCATGTGCAGAGTCCAGTCAAATAAATTACCCAAGGGCATGCATTTTATAGGTGGTGAAGCTGGAATTTGAACTCCAGCATTTTGATTTCTGAAACTGTGCTGGTCACCACTGCATGTCAGATAATCTTCTCTTATGCCTATCTTTCTGCACTCATTCCCAGTCCCTAGCAGAGGGCTTTAAAATTAAGAAGGATCTGATAATTATAGGATGAATGGAATTGAATAGAGAAGCTAAAATCTAGAGAAATTGACATTCCAAAAGTCACAGGGCTTGCTGGGATAAAAAATCTAGAACCTAAGTCTTAGAGTTCCCAGCTCAGGGCATTTACCTCTAGGCTGCCTTACTTAAGGCATTTAGAAGAAAGGGAGAAAATTAGCTATGAGCAGAGGATAAGGATATAATGAGGATGGTGGTGCCTGTGGTGAAGAGGTCAAAGAAAGTCTCAGAAAATTCTTAGAGCATAGGAAGTTGTGAATGCAAAGTGGCTCATAGTGAAACAGAAAGCAAGTTGTGTGATCTCAGTACTTGTCAGGCATTTGCTTTTCCTGACTTGCCCTGAACGGAATGTTCCCTGGCTGAGAGCCCAGAAATTTCTGGCATTTCAGACAACCCTTTTGAGCCTTATTCTATCCCATATCTCTTAACAGGACCCCTACCATGGAAGAGACAGTGGAAGATCCCCCCACATCAGCTGTCTTGCTGGACCACTGTCATTTCTCTCAGGTCATCTTTAACAGTGTGGAGAAGTTCTACATCCCTGGAGGCGACATCACGTGCTATTACACCCTCACCCAGCATTTCATTCCCCGTCGAAAGGATTGGATTGGCATCTTTAGAGTAAGTGTTAATTTAGTACCAAATGGTTAGGAACCAGAGGTGAATCTTAGTTACCTGAGTGGGTGTCTGTCTCTGTATTATAAGCATTTTGCATATATGTGTGACCAATGTTAACATCCTGAACTAAGCTCCCAAATCTTCCCCCTTCACACATCAACAGTGCTATGGGACTCAAATTTTAATTTCAGTCTTAAGCTAAAATAAGATAGCAAATCATACAGTCCCCAAGTTTTATTATACTTTCAAAGACCAAATGTAAATATGTTTTAAATTAATATTCATCTATGACCTGACTGGGGTGGATGGCCTCTTACATAATTTCTGTGAATTAATGTCACTTGCTTACTTAGTACAGTGTTGTTGTTTTTTTTTTTTTTTAATATGAGTATTACCAATCTGGAAAGGATGTTGAAAAGTTAATACCCTGCCTCTAAGAAGTTTGTTCCTGAATAAGAGTGTCTTGCTTCTTTGTGAAGATTTCCAAGAACAGAAAGTTTATGAGCTCCTTTGGTTTCCTCTTCCAGTGTCTAATCACCATGTCAGTTCAAGTACAGAAATGGTACTTTTTTTTATTATAGTCAATTTATTCTCTAAGCTTCCCCTTCTTTCCCACCATGTCTTTCTCTATCTCTAACATTCCCCCTGCCACAGACACATACACTCACTCATTTACTCACATACCATAATGACAAATTGTCCTATTTCCAGAGACGGGAGATAAAGGTCAAACATACATTATTTACACTGCAGAGTTCCAGCATCAGTGACCTTTGTTTTGACACCTCAGTATGTCATGTGCTTGTTTGCCAACACTGTTCATCCTGAAATCAGACATCATTCTTGACTGCAGTATGTAGGAGCTGGTGCTAATTCACATCCCTCATCAAATTCCTTCTCTGATTGGAATTTCAAGCTAAGTGAAAGAATGATGGAAGCTGGAGGTAACAAGGCTGGTATTTAGAGGTGGGGATAGTGGACAAGCAGAGGGACACTGGCGAATATCATCACAGCTCCTGAGACTGCAGGACGCTGACTCAATGGACTAAAGGTGTCCTAACAGAAACCTGACACAGCGGGACATGTTCTGTCTTGGAAAGAAGACGGCAACTGTTTTTTTCCTTCCCCATATGTATCTAAGCTGTCCAGTAGAACTTTCTATGATTAACACTGACAAGTAGAATTTCTAGGAAGGAGCCATACCAGCTGCTTCGGTGTCCAGTATAGTAAGCTCTAGCCACATGTGGCTAATGGCACTTAAAGTGTAGCTAGTGTGACTGAGTAACTAAATTTTAAGTTTTATTTAATTTTAATTTAAGTAGCTTCAATATGCTAGCCAGTTGAAAAAAAGAATGATTAAAAATTACTTACAGCTTCTCAGAGGTAATCTAACTTTTTATTTCCATTTTCCTCAGGCTGATTGTTTATAATTCCCAAGCCTTCGCAACTTCCAGTGAGGTTGTCACTCTAAACCAAATGAAAGGATTACACTTTTTAAAAACAAATGTTTAAAAGCATTGTTTGTATTTTTTTTAGATCACATTTTTTTGGCTATGCCGCTCAGTTTGCAGGGATCTTAGTTCCCTGACCAAGGATTGAACCCAGGCCCTGACAATGAAAGTGCTGAGTCCTAACCACCAGACTACCCAGGAATTCCCTAAAAGCTATTGATTGCCACCTACCCTAAAGCCTGAAGGGCTTCCTTCATAGCTCAGGTGGTAAATCATCTACCTGCAATGCAGGAAACCTGGGTTCAATTCCTGGGTCGGGAAGATCCCCTGGGGAAGGAAATGGCAACCCACTCCAGTATTCTTGCCTAGAGAATCCCATGGACAGAGGAGCCTGACAGGCTATAGTCTACAGGATCACAAGAGTCAGACATGACTTAGCATCTAAACCACCAGTCACTACCACTAAAGCCTGAAAGAAAATGTTGAGAGTAATGAAGAGAGAGCACAAACTTTTTGAGAACATATGATATGCTAGGTCTTTGATGGGGTTTTCTTTTCTTCGTTCTTCTTTTTTTTTTTTAGTGTGTGTGTGTGGGTGTGTGTTTTCTAATTTAATCCTCACAGCACAGCAGCCCCCTGAGGTAATCAGTCTTATTACTTGTGCACCGATGAATAACATGAATATACTCAAGATGGTGATTTTCCCAAGGTCTCCCCGTTTGGAGACCTTTGTTTGACTCTGCTTTGCTTCCTCTATTCTGCTGAGTTCCTTTGAACAACAGATAGTAAATTAGAGAATTAAGGGCTGAATGTAAAGTTTTGTCCTTCCTTTGTTGTTGTTCACTCATCTAGTTGTGTGTGACTGTGTGACCCCATGGACTGCAGCACACCAGGGCTCCCTGTCCCTCATCATCTCCCAGAGTTTGCCCAAGTTCATGTGCATTGCATCAGTGATGCCATCCAACCATCTCATCCTCTGACGCCTTCTTCTCCTTCTGCCCTTATTCTTTCCCAGCATCAGGGACTTTTCCGATGAGTGTCGAATGTTCGCATCAGATGACCAAAATACTGGAGCTTCAGCTTCAGCATCAGTCCTGCCAGTGAATATTCAGGGTTGATCTCCCTTAAGATCGACTGATTTGATCTCCTTGCTGTCCAGGGAACTTTCAGGAATCTTCTCAGGCACCACAGTTCGAAAGCATCAATTCTTTGGCGTTCTGCCTTCTTTATGATCCAGCTCTCACAACCGTACGTGACCATTGGGAAGACCATAGCCTTGACTATAAACCTATGTCAGCAGAGTAATATCTCTGCTTTTCAATGCTTGTCCTTCCTAGCTCTTTTCTAAAATGTTCCTGGCGTTCTTGCAGTGTAGTCTTAATCCTACTCCTCAGCTCCTCATCTGCCCTACCACCACTGGTTCCTGGCATCCACGGGGCCTTCTCAAAATGTTTCTGCATGTGCAGCATGCTCCATCTTTTCCACAGAGTGAAGGCTACCACCGATGATGAAAGCTAAAGTGGTTGGGAGTCAGTTTTCTTCCTTCAACATAGAGCCCTGTGCTCCGTACTCTCCTTTACCTGGGCTCTTATGCCACGTTCCATGGTCTTAACGCAAGAGGCAGGCTGGGACGAGGACTCCTGAGATGGAGGAGCCAAGGACAGAAAGCGCAGGTGACTGGAAGTTGCTTTCTTGTTCCAAGGCAGTAGTAATTCTTAGGCCTTCCCAGATGATATTTTAGTCACAGTGCATTAAGCTCCAGGATGTGAATGAAGACTCCATAAAATTCCTGCTTCCTGTTCCTCCGCAGGCTGTAGTGGCTCGGAGGTGCTCACAGCAATGGGGTGTGTATTAATGAGACACTAAAACATGCCCCAGTATGTTCTGATGAGCTTATAGCCTTTTCAACCATGCTCTGATTCCTTACTATACAAAAATAGAATTTATTTTTAGTTTCTTTTCTTCCCCCTGGGCTCAGGCAGTGTCAAAATATGGCAATAAATGTCATTTTGCTTCTTATTTGCTGAGAGTTCACCCCTTGAAGACACAGTGACTCCCTCTCTGTTCTCTGGTATGCACTTATCTTCCAGATATGATTTGAGCATCTTTTACCCCTTTTCACACTTAGTGAGAATATCTCCCACTTAGCCAGCTTTCTGCTCGGAGGCAAATTTTACAGTGTCCTTTTATCTTATGACTTACTACATTTCATACCTGGAAGAGGCCTTTATAACTACTAGATTATTTTTTTTGTCTTTATCACCAAAAAGCCTTCAATAAACATATTAAGAAAAACACCAGAGCAAGAAAATCATACAAACTGGACTTAGTTATCTGGTGCCTCCTAATCTAAGAACTCTTACCCATCCAGCCCCAACGCACACGTTATTTTAAAAAGCCATTTTTAAAGGCAGTGATATAACCAGGTTGGTATAGATGACAAGACTGAATTGGACACAGGAGAGGACAAACAAATAGAGAGGGCAGATCAGAAGTGCTTCTTGATTAAGAAATTCCAAGTATACCATTGTAAGAAGATAGCAGAATCAAAGCTCAAATCTCACAACTTTTCCCCCAGTCATTCTCAGTACTGTGTCTGACTTGGAGATAAAATATTTGGCACTCTTATCCTGAGTATTGAGTGGCCAGTTTTTGTTTCCTTCTAAGATGAGTAATTTATGAGTAATTTATTAATAACTGGTATGTGCATGCATACCAATTTTTAATTGTATATGTAGTTATAAGTCAAAAAGATTTGATCCATTGTGGGTAGATCTTTTCATAGAGAGCTTATTCTACTATAATTTTAAAATAACGAAAAGTGCATATTCAGAAGACAAAGCCTAAATCTGAGCACTTTCAGAGGCTGAACAAGAACCTCTTATCATTGCAGGTTGGATGGAAGACAACCCGCGAGTACTACACCTTCATGTGGGTTACTTTGCCCGTTGACCTAAACAGTGAATCAGCCAAACAGCAGGAAGTCCAGTTCAAAGGTGAGAAAAATACTAGATCAAAGGTATTAAAAAGAGCAACCAAGACTCATTAATTCTCTTGAGCTAGAGCCTTCTAGGGTAGATAAAAGACTTCTAGATTTTTAGTTTTCTGAATAGACCTTGAGTGAGTTAAAGTTGCTCAGTTGTATCCGACTCTTTGCGAGCCCATAGACTGTACAGTCCATGGAATTCTCCAGGCGAGAATACTGGAGTGGATAGCCTTTCCCTTCTCCAGGGGATCCTCCCAACCCAGGGATCGAACTCAAGTCTCTTGCATTGTAGGCAGACGCTTTAACCTCTGAGCCACCAGGGAAGCAATATTTTGGGTTTAAAATCGTATTCTATTTCCAGCTTATTACCTGCCCAAGGATGATGAATATTATCAGTTCTGCTATGTGGATCAGGATGGGGTGGTCCGGGGAGCAAGTATCCCTTTCCAGTTCCGTCCAGAAAATGAAGAGGACATCCTGGTTGTTACCACTCAGGTCTGTAAGCATCTCATCTCAGTCCCTTCCTGCCATTAAGAGTAGCAATTCCAGGGTAGGGTAGAAGCGTTTATTGAATGTCTAACAACAGATACTGTGTGAAATTTTTACACAGTCTCATTCAAACCCATCAGAAGGGAATGACTTCAGAATGTTGATAAGAATCATAACAAGTGATTTCTCCTTTCTCTAAAACGTCTGTAACTCACTTGGCGTTCAGTTATTCCCTTAACTTTCCCAGTTACTTAATTTTTGTCATGTATACATCTTATCACTACAGTAAATTTTATAAGCTCCTTGGAGGAGAGACACAGCAGATATTCTTGTTTGTATCTTTCAGTTAGATTCATTTACTTACTCAGTTATTTAACAGGACATCTAGTTCCCTCCAGCACTCTGGTGGACACTAAGGATGTAATGAAGAATCTGTTAAAACCCTATTCTGGTCTCACAGAACTGAGTCTGATAGGAGAAATAAAGTATTTGCACGAAAAAAAATTAGTCTTCTGTCATTTCCCCTTAACTTTTTGTGGCTTATTTTCTTTGTCTTTTCTTTCTTGCTAATGGCCGGCTCAGTGCTTATGGTAGACACATTTCTCTTCCCCCTTCCCTACCTACTGAGGGGTTAGCACCACTTGAGGTACACAGATGTCACTACAGTGAGTGGGGATCAGCTAGACCCTCACCATCCCAGCGTATGAGACTTTCATGTCAGCAGGACTTGAATATCCTTTCAGCTATAAGAAGCCAAATACGTGTTTATGGAATGTTCTTTTGTAGGGTGAGGTGGAAGAAATTGAGCAGCACAACAAGGAGCTTTGCAAGGAAAACCAGGAGCTGAAGGACAGCTGTGTCAGCCTCCAGAAGCAAAACTCAGACATGCAGGCCACGCTCCAAAAGAAGCAGGTATGTGTGCTTGGTAAATGTGAATGGGGGTGATGGCTCCTGCCCAGCACCCACTTTTTCTTGTGATCTGACTCTGTTATACTAGTATCTGGCACAGATTTTAGTATATTAGATGTTTCTTTTTTATTGTTTATGTATTGAAATGATATTTTAGACACATTGGATTAAATACATATACTATTAGTAAAATAATTTCATGTCTCTTTTTGCTTTTTAATGTGACTGCTAAATTTTTAAAATTATATATATAATGACTTTCCTGAATTTATTGGACAGCACTTTTCCAGGAAAAAAGAAATTTTATTTTTTCCACTGCTGTGTGTACAGTGCCAGAACAGGGTCTGGTGTGTATAGGCACTTGTTAAATATTTGTGTAATAAGTTAATGGACAAATTATAAGCTCCACTAGAAGAGAAATTAAGGTAGATGTATTTTTTCCTTTCTTTTTTTTTAATTTGAAATATAGTTGACTTACAATGTTGTATTAGTTTCAAATGTATAGCAAAAGTAATTTAATTATGCATATATATATATATATATATGTCTGTTTTTAAGATTCTTTTCCCTTATAGTTTATTATAAATATTGAATATAGTTCCCTGTGCTATATACTGGAGAAGGCAATGGCAACCCCCTCCAGTACTCTTGCCTGGAAAACCCCACAGACAGAGGAGCCTGGTAGGCTGCAATCCATGAGGTTGCTAAGAGTCAAGCACAACTAAGCCACTTCACTTTCACTTTTCACTTTCATGCATTGGAGAAGGAAATGGCAACCCACTCCAGTATTCTTGCCTGGAGAATCCCAGGGACAGAGAAGCCTAGTGGGCTGCCGTCTATGGGGTCGCACAGAGTCGGACAAGACTGAAGCAACTTAGCAGCAGCAGCAGCAGCAGCAGTACTGTATACATAGGCCCTTATTGGTTATCTATTTTATATATAGTAGTCTATATGTGTTAATCCCAAACTCTTAAGATAAATGTATTTTTAATATGGAAAGAACATATTAAGAACATTTTAATATGAAAATCCTTTTACTTGGACATTTCATTCACTGCTATGTGTATATGCTTGACATATTACAAGTGCTCAATAAATATTTGTTGGCTGCCTAAGATACTAAACACTGCCTTAGAAATGGTCAGTCCCTTTGGCATTTCAATCTGCAGGAGGAGCTGGAAACCCTGAAGAGCATCAGTAAGAAGCTGGAACAGACAATGAAAGAACAGAAGGAGCACTGGGAGTTAGAGCTGCTTCAGTGAGTCTCATTCTTGAGTGGGAGGAGCTGCTGTGTTATAAACACCCTTAGGCAGGGTCAGCTCAGATTTCTAGAATTTGTTAGTGCAGTCTTCCTATTAGGACAGTGATAGGTATGATTCTCCCTCTTTGACTCATGAGCTCTTTGAGTCTGGGTTAGAGAATTAGAATCAAAATGGTAAAGACAAATGACCTGAATTCAGGTATTAGTTTTAAGTAGTGAACGCTTGCAGTCTGAGGTCAGGAAGCCAGAACGGGACTGAAGAAGAGACTAGTGGGTTTTAAAATAACTCTGCAGGCTGAGGGCCAAGGCAGCTCAACTAGAATCAGCGTATTTTTCATTTAGTCATCTCTTACCTCCACAGACTGAAAGAACAAAACCAGAAGATGTCCTCAGAAAATGAGAAGATGGGAGCCAGAGTGGACCAGCTTCAGGTAGGTTATGCCAAACCTTTGCCAAAGTAGATTTTCTTAGCCTCGCCACCACTCCACTCTGGTGATCCAGGAAGATGCAGTGCACTATAGTGGGTGCCTAATGGTGGACTTCTCAGAGCATCAGATTGAAATTTCAGAGTGTGTATTTTCCATTCTTGACTGCCACCCCTCTCTAATATCTTTCTAATTTTTTTCTTTTAGCTACAAAATCTTTTCCAGCAAAATCTTACTAAAAAGACTGGATAAGCGAGTAGAAGCAGAACTGCTTTCATTTTTAGGAGGCTGTGCCTTAGAGAGGGGCTTTAAAGGATAGTTTGTCAAGTTTTACTCAATTTGGGTCTTAGATTCTTAGGTGTAAGGTGCTGTGCTTAGTTGCTCAGTCGTGTCTGACTCTTTGTACCCCGATGGACTGAAGTCCACCAAGCTCCTCTGTCCATGGGGATTCTCCAGGCAAGAATACTGGAGTGGGTAGCCTTTCCCTTCTCTAGTAGGTGTAAGGTAGAGCTGAAGAACACAGAAGTTGATAGGGAGTTGGAATTACTGGGGAAAGCACATCTTTTATGTTACTGTACGTTTCAAAGCACTGTTCCTGTTTAGGGTTCCTTCTTTTATATCTTGATTGTATTCACTGCTTTTCCTTTAGGCTCAGCTGTCAAATCAAGGAAAAGAAATGGAGAAGCTTGTTCAGGGAGTTCAAGATAAGACAGACCAGCTGGAGCTCCTGAAAGAGGAAAATGGCCAGCTCTTTCTCAGTTTAACTGAACAGGTAGAGTCATGAAAGAAAATAATATTTTTGACCTTTGTGAAAAAATATATGCATTGTTCTTTCTTGTATATGTGGGTATCACAGGCTCTGGGAAAGGTCTCAGGGGAAGCCATCTAAAATGAGGCATCTCACGGCTTTTTCTCAGAAGCTAATAAGAGAAGATTTGCTTTTCCCTCTCTTGCTCATTAGCTTAGCAGGCCCTTCCCCAGTGTATGCACACGCGTACTTATGCATGCGTGTGTGTGTTTTCCCAGCAGTGGTACTCAGAATCTGTTTTTCTGCAGAGGGAGCACCAGAAGAAGCTCAAGCAGACAGTGGAGGAGATGAAGCAGAAAGAAACTGCTGCAGCGAAGAAACAACAGGAGTTAACGGCATGTCTGTCTTTGCATGGCTATGTGGGAGGGCGCGTAAGGGAAGGAAAGGATAGGACCTATTTTCAGGTGATAGGGTAAATGACAGATTAGAATAGCATTTACCTCTGGACTTCTTTCTCTGTACCCAAAAGGACAGAGAATCTGACTTTTACAAACTGTTTAGGAGAGCTGGGCATTTCTAATGTGTGATGAGTGACAGAGGAATATTCTAAGTTAAACTTCATGGCAGGGTATAATAAATAGAGCCTTGGGTAAGGAATCACACAGAATAACCCCTGCCCTCTTTTAAAAGAGTTACTGTGGGGGCAGACGTATTAATGATTATAAAATGAGCTCTAAATTAGAAAATATTACAGTAGTCAAATTTTGTTATAATTAATATTAATATGTTAGCAGTTGTCATACATTATTCTAAGCTATGCAGCACAGTGATGAAAGCCTATTGACTAATAATTTCCTGTAATATATTGTTATAGAAGAGGCCTTGTGGTGATGACAAGTGCTAGAAACCCCATTTTCTGAGCTGTTGTACAGACCTGAGAAATCCCGCTGTATGGAAAGTATCCAGTTATTGAGAATGTAACTCATATCGTGCATGCATCATTCATTCAGTCAGTCATTATCCAATCAATGATTGGGTACCTACTATATATGTTATTGTGTATTTTAGCTTGATGTACTCAAGAACAGATTCAACAAAATTGGAAAATCAGCAAAGTATATTCCACAGAAATGTTTTATTTGTTCTAAATAGTGTCTTTTAAAAATTGATTTGCTTATCAACACTTAAAAATGGGAATATTTCCCATTTTTAAAAACACAGTATTTCCAGCTTCTTAAAAGATCAGAGGCCCTGGCAACATTTGAGCCGACATACCTGTCCAGCAGTGGTGTCTGGAGCTGAGTAACTGCTGACCCTTTTGACGGGTCCTGTATGCCCCACGTGGCTGCAGTCTCACTGTTTCATGGCATCATCCCGCTCTTTCATTCAATTATATTACTTGCCAGGCTCCTGTTGGCACTTTTGAGTTTGTGACCTCTGATGTGGCAAAGAAATTACTGTTGTTTGTAAAGAATCTATAGCCATTCAAAGGTTTGGACCTCCTTGTGGCAGATATGGGTTTCCTTGGTTTTTATGGAACACTTTTCAAGACCCAGGGGCTCCCCAGCTGTCTGATAGCATTCTTTATTCCTCATGCATTCAAAAGGCCCCTAACTCCGAGGACTACGTATCTTATGCTTCAGGAGCCTAGGAACAAGAAAACAGCAGTGGAGGAGCAGTTAGTACAAGAGGTGGAACGCCTAAAGGCAAAAGTAGAGGCCGGGAAAGCCTGTTTCTTAGAGAAGTACAAAGAGTGTCAGCGTCTCCACAAACAGATCAGGCAACTCAGGGCTGCCACACGGGTAGGTGACAGCAATGTGGGGCCCAGGAAGCAAGGGGTATGAAGGTTTGTGGTTCCAGGCTAGGATTTTACACCCTTGTTAGGGAGAGAGATGTATCCTTCTGCTAAAAAGAGGAGGGATGGAGTATGCGGCCAGAAACCAGTCTGGGGATCCCTGGAAGTAGAAGCCTCAGCTTAGCCATGGGTCTCAGGGAACGTTTTTGTAACCATTGAGTGGGTTGCTGTGCGGACTCAGATAGTCCTTTCTTATTTCTGCCTTTTGAGGAAGTGAAGCAGGACCAGAAGAGCCAGCAGGAGCCAATGGGGATGGGGAGCCAGGAGCCTCCAGTCAGCACTGTCATCGGGTAGCCCCCTCTGGCGTTACTTCCTCAGGGTCGGCTAGAAGCGCACAGCATTTTGGGCACCAGCATTCAAATAAAAAATCTTGAAAAAAGAAACACCCACACCTAGTAAGATTAGCCTAAGTGTTTCTGTGAGGTATGCGCATGTATACGTATGTAGGTAGGAGACGGGAGCACTGAAGCATGCCTATGACTTGCGGGTCCGTGAAACTAGTCAGGTGAGCCCATCGTGCTGGAAAGCCCAAGACCCCAGTCTGGGTTCCTTGTAGCCTTCGATAAATGCCGTCCAGGGTTCCTTCTTCCTCGTAACTGGAGTCCACATTCCTGTCCTCACACTGGGAGTCACACCAGCCTAACCGAGTGCTTCACTGTGCATTCAGAGCAGTGCTCATTCAAGACAAAGATGCTTGTGTCCATGGTTGGGGGAGGTTTCCTTCCCTCATTCTGATAAGTCAGTCTGGAGGTTTCCCCCAAGCTAACTCTCTCTTTGGTCACTTACTCCCAGCTAAACCAAAAGAAACGGGCATCTTGATGCCAGCCCAGGCCTTCAGGCATTTTGTTAAGTCACTTTTCTGTAAGCCTGCATCCCCTCCATGGCACCACTCGTCCCTCTCCCTGGACCCTTCCCCCCGACCACCTCAGCCCCACCACTTTGGAAACCAGATCCTCTTCTATCTCCTTGTACCCCACCTCAGATCCAGACTACAATATGTGATCCTAATCCTAATTTTTTTTTTTTTTGATAGGACCAGAACATGGACCTGTCAAAAAGACTGAGTGAGAACAAGATAATATATAATGTTCTACAGAGAGAGAAAGAGAAAATAGAAAAAGAAAATGATGTAAGTGTGTAGAAGAGTTTTACAGGGAAGGAGAAGGATGACCCAGAGATGTGGTGATAACATAAAAAGTTAAAAGAGCTCTTTCTGGGACACTGGATGAAACAGTTTCCCTAAACAAAGAGTACATTTCCTCTGGTTTCCTAGTCTACCGCAAAACCTACTCTTTCTTCTGTAACTGAAACGAGTTTGGCATGGCAGTAGTCAACTTGAAAGGAACAGCCTCGATGAAGATCTAAGTCACAATTTTTGCTTTTAACTCCACAGCTATCGAAAGTATTGTTTTTAGGGAATAATATCCTATGTTGTTTTTATGCTATTTAGCCAAGGGACCCCTTTCTTTCCGCACAATATTTTTCTTTTTCTCTGCTGCCAAACTAGGAACAGAAGTGGTGATCTGTACCAGTGCTGGACCCATGGTAGGCCCCCCGAAATACTGTGCATTCACTCATTCATCAGTTCATTCGTTCATCCAACCAGTATTTCCTGCTCTATGCTAAACACATTATTAATTGATTGACGATGGCAACAAATAAAAAGATTGAACTGGAAGCCATTCCCACATACCTGCTCGCATCAGAGAGCAGGTGGCCATGCATTCTGGCTGCTGCTGTGATCTGTACCTCCAGCCATCCTTCATCTCACATTCCCTCCCTCTCCATAACGCTTCTGCGCTGTGCCTTCAGTCACCTCCTACCTTTGATTATACCGTTTATGCCAGTGTGCTTCAGTTTTGCAGAAGGACTTTGGGGTCTATTTCTGGTCCTGTCATTCTCATCCTCTTAATTTACTTAAGTACCTTGACTTTGAAATAGTCGATAACATGGGTGGGCCTTTGGGGAGGGGTGTGCAGAAGACGGGAAGGGAAGAATTCACAGGACTTACAGCAAGAAAAACATCTGATACTTGGAGCTTTGTTAAGAACTGTAGTAAAGCCCCCTTAAGATGTTAAGAAGTTTACTAATTTTCTTTCTTCTGAGAACTTTAAATGTCACCTGTCTGCCTTGCAGCTTGATTTCCTACATTCTTCCTTGCATTCCCTCCCTCTCTTCCTTCCTCCCTCTCACTCTGTTAGCATATCCATTTGATTGGATAAAATATGAAGAGGGGAAAATTATATCAGAAGAACATTCACAGTGTGTAAGAAAATTGTTCTAGGAAGGAGACTAAAAGAAGCATTCTGCTCTCAATAATGTACAACAATTTTAGTCTTAAGATAGCTCCTGGCGCCCTCACATATCCACACAGCTTCTATACCCACCTCAGTTGGTATGTGTTTAAAGACTGTAAATTCCTTTTTGCATTGATCTAAATAAAATCCTATATATATTTAAATTCAGATATGAATACTTAGATTTTGGGACTTCCCTGGTGGTCCAGTGGTTAAGACCTTGCTTTCCAATGCGAGAATTTCAGGTTCAATCCCTGGTTGGGGAGCTAAGATCCTATATGCCTTGTGGCTAAAAAAACAAAACAGAAGCAGTGTTTGTAACAAGTTCAATAAAGACTTTGAAAAAATTGCCCACATCAAAAAATCTTAAAAAAAAAAAAGACCTCAAATCTTTGGCATATTGAGGATGCTGTTTCCCCTTTTGAAGAATAACAGTTTATCACTTCTTGGACTTCTCTGGTGCCACGTTGTTAATTGACAGCTACCTGTAATGAGCATCCGTGGCCAGTTCCTTGTGGCCATTCTTTGTTGTTGTCTTCCAACATATCTCTGTGAATACTCTATCCTTAGTTTTTGAAGAGAGAAAACAGCAGTCTGCTGAGTTACCTGAACTGTGACTCTTTGTCACATCAAGTGCCCACTTCGAGTCAAGGAGGTACAAGACAAGACCCAGGACTTGTCTTTGGAAACCCATATTCTGGTAAGAACTTTGCCATTTGAGCCGGGAAGCCCCTGTCTTCATTCCATTCCCCCACTAAATTTTTTTTTATCTGAGATGCTAATTAAGACCAGCCTCATTGTTAAGACTTGCTGGGCAGAAGCTGAATACCCAACAGAAAGATTGCCAGGCAAGAAGTGTTAATTGAGAAATAAATCTGAATCTAGAAGTCGCAAATCAGATCATTCGCCTAGAGGCAGCAGACACAAATTGAGTCCCGTGGCTATATTCCAAATATATAAATCAGAGAAATGTCTCTGTGCAGAAGATATACACAGAGCCAAGGAAGCTAATTAAGATTGGAAATGGAAGCACGAGAGGTGGGCTCTGCTGCCCAGGATGGGTGGTGAGACAGCCACCCCCAGGGCCTGACCAGGGGTAGCAGGGGTGTACCCCACAGAGCCCCCTGGGTGGTTTGCAGGACAGGAAATGAAGGGGGGGGTGCGGTTGGTGACAGCCAGTCTTGTCATTTATGGACCTGGGGTCAGATGTCCTTGCCACACAGGGAACTTTCCTGCTTTTTGTCTCCAAAAGCAACATGAGACCTCACTTGCTTTTTAGGGACAGTTTAAAGCAGTCATATTTTTTAACAGTTACAATTACATCTTTGCAATAGGCAGTGGTACGAGTTTATTTTTCCTTAAAACCATTTTTTAAGCATTTCATTAAAAAAATGACTTCATGTGCGTTTGGTCTTAAAATCTATTCTCAGGCTATTTTCTTGTTAAATTGTTACTGTTTTCATTAAAATCTCATTTTCTCCGCACTGAAAATAGGTTTATTGTCTTTTTCTGATTGTATAATGGCCACTGAAAATGCCACTTCATTATTTTTCCTCTTTTCCCTCATTGACTTAGATCCCCTCTATCAAAATAGATGATATATATGAGAGCTAAAGAATCAGAAGAGGAATGATGAGGGTTAAAGAAAATAGCTGCTAGAACACAGCTGGAGAATGCATTCTAGTGCATAGATACTTTTTCACTGAATGAAATCTTTTTTATTACCCTCAGGTATCCAAGAAAGTTCTGCCCCAAGCCTGGTAAGTATTTGATTCATGAGATTCCCACATCAAAGCTTTGAGAAAATTTCCCTTCCTGCTCAGTTTAGGGGGGAACTATTGGGAGACTGTTTCATTGTGATAACTCCTAAGTCAGCAAGATGAATTTGGCCAGTGCCAAGAGCTAAGAGAGCCTGTTTGGGTGGAGAGAGAAAAGCACAGTTTATCCATCACTGTTCTGTCCAAGATCTCTATCTGCAAGTAGAGTCTGGTAGCAGGACTGGGGAGGAAAAATGAACCAGGCAGGTAGCCAAACGAGGTATACCCAGTGCTTCCTTTCAATCCTGGGGTTAGGGAAAGCCCTAGTGAGTATCTCCAAATGTGAATTTGCTCATTCATCTTTTGTTTCTTGATCACCTACCATCTACCGAGAAGTATGCTAGGTGCTGAGGATACAGTAGAAAGTCAGACACGGTCTTTGCCATGTATACGTGACATTCAGACTGACTGCTTTGTTCTTCCTCCCAGCTCTCCATCAAGAAATGCCCCATCTGCAAATCAGACTTTCTTGATGATAATTTTGATCACGACTCGGCGTTGGAGCAGCACCTGCAGACCCTTAGTTTGAATTGTCCGATATGTGACAAGACCTTCCCAGCAAAAGAGAAGCAGATCTTTGAAGACCATGTGTTCTGCCACACTCTCTAAGTGTCCAAGCCTCTTGGATCTATACTGTACCTGGATTTTATGCAGTAGAACCTATCGCTGCTTCTATGAGTTATGACCTAAGATCCTGCCTAACCTCAGTTATTAGGAAGTTACTTAGTCCTGCTGCCCTGTAGGTGGAGTCATGTCGATTATCTGAAGCATAGTGTTAAGGGCTGTTACTTCCATCCTTGTGGGTTACAACCTTTTAAGTCACATAACTCCAGCTATGCCAGCCTCTCACTTAAAATGCTATTCTTGTGAGGGTCTCTAGCATAAAGGCCCTCCCTGCGATAGAGCTGACCTGGCTCTTCACAGCTGGCCTGACTCAAGTGAGTAGTTTCCCAGGTAGTCCTGCTGCCGTTCAAGGTCAGACCTTGAGATGTTTTTACTTAGTCCTCACTCCTGACCCTGGGACTGGCGACTGACCTGGAATTGAGAATTTCTTCCTCCTCCTCAGGCCTGGCCCAAAATGGCATGGTAGAGAACTCAAACATCCAATTTGGATACCAGAGTTTTCTCACCTTGATTTCACAGCTCCCAACAGAAGCATTCCTGAATCATGGACATAAAATATTACTTAAATCCCAGAAAGTCTTATTTCTCTTTGTATTATACCTCTGAATGGCACTTTTCTACTCTGGTTTTCCATGTGCACATAACTTTTATTGTTATAAGTCCTTTCTTAATGGTTAGTGGGACTTGTTAGAAACTGTATGGGTTTGCAACTTTCTGAGCAAGTGAGTTTGAAAAAGGATAAGTCAGAATAATGAGAACTATTGTTCATCACTTTAATACTAAAAATAAACTAGTCCTCTACTTCAGGGACTTTGGTAATTTAAAATAAGCCTTGAGTTCATGTTTTTTTATTTTTAAGCTTATGGGGAAAGTGTAATCAAAAGGATTGTGGGAATTATAGACCCCACCAAGGATTTCTCTTCACCTGTCTTAACTAGTTAACAAGAGTATCCTGGCCGTTACCTTGAGGTGGAGACGGAGTTGAGGAAGCATGAGCTTGAGAAACCCAGAACCTTGACTCATTACTCTAATTTTATGTGTATTTTTTAAAGAGTGTGGATTCTGGCACCTTTTGTGAACTAAGTTCAATTCTCTCCATCCAGACCTGCCTACTTGAACCAGAAGAAAGCAATTCCATTTTCTCTACCTGAGGGACTGAACAAATGGAAATAACCCCCAGGGAATCAACCAGCTGGTCACTAGATAGGCTTTTACAGGAACTTTTGAATGATATGAAATAATGTTGTGAATCAGACTGAGCCAGCTATAGCTCTGCAATCCTTCTGAGGTTTTCCCTGGCATGACTGGAGTTGCACCTTAGACTAGCTATATTATGTTGGTCACAGCTCCTGGCCTTTATTTCTCCTTTGATAACAAGAAGATGAACTATACTCCCCCCTCCTTCTCCTGTATCACCATTTCAATAGGATGTCTCTTGGACTCATAAGTCTTTGCCCCTTCAGAATTAGATGTGACATTAACACAAAGTCTAGAAGAGAAATATAATAGAGAGTAATGCGGTTTTTCTGGCATATACCCCTCCTCCCTGCAAAATTTCTGTTACTCCCCAGATAGTTCCAATGAAGAATTGCAGTTTCATTTATTTTGTACTAGTCAGCTCTTAATTAAGCACATGAATGGAGAGGAGCAGTGGTGCACATAATCTAAATCAGTGAATACCATTTTCTGGTGAATTACCCACCCCTTTGCCCCTGCTACCCTGAGGTTACCATGATTATCAACAGCAGCAGGAGCCTTCCACAGGCTTGGTAAAAAAACAGTTGAGGTGTTAATGATCCTTTTTGCTGGATGTAAAACAAAGCATCTTTTAACCACTGTTCATTATCCCCAGCTGCTCTTACCAAGGCTTTGAAGGGGAAATTATGCTCCAGGCAGTTACTAGTGCTAAAGGAAACAGTCATTCTTATATAATCCAGTCATCACCCCTTTGATAAAATGAGGATGAAAACTAGAAGATCACCCCAGCCTTTCCCCTCTATAGTTCTTGTACCCACAGACTTTAAAGCTGTAAAATGCCTCTGAAAAAATAGCAGGTGGTAGGAGTAAAATGGTGTCTACATCTAAATTGGGTTTTGGAATCTGTACATCTTTGTACTTATAATGGCAACAAGTTATCCTTCTTAGTTCATTTTCTCTTTTTTAATATTAAAATGTTTTTGCATTACCTTAGCACATGTACTTGCTCAGCAGTGGGGAAAAACAAACGTCACCCTGGGGTACATGAGTGTGAGTGGTAAAGGAAAGCGAACCTAAAATCAGAGAAAGGGGAGTTGGCAAGATATTTGGTAAAGCAAGGTCTCTAGGAACACCTGTAGCTTCAGCCCTTTTCCTTTGACTTGCTAAAAATTGGGATGAAATGGAACTGCCTTGATGTTTAAATATCCTATATTCTGGTGATTTTCTACATTGGCTTGTGGATTGCACTGAGCTAAGCATTCTCTAACCTGGTCTCTTAGCAACAAATGCTAATGAGATGATAGGCTGTGGCTAAAAGATACAGTCCATTACCTAGGGAAAAAAGCAAAATGGACTCAATGTAACGTAGAGATCAAACCCGAAGAGATAGGACCTAATTCCCCTGAGTTAACCAACAATAGGCCACAAGCTCAGGGAAATTACACTGGCTCCAACACTCCTTAATTGATCTCATATAAATATTAAACTGATGTCTATACATGTATGTAGTGCTTAATAGTTTAAAATTTATTTCATATTTTCCATGTGTATTTTCAGTAATCCTTTGAAACAGCTGCTAATTCCCATTTTTATAGATTAATAAGATGAAACTTGGAGAAATAACCTGCTAAAAGTGAAAACAACCCAAATGTCCATCAATTTATAAATGGGTAAATACAGCATAGCCATAACACAGGATATTATTTGGCATAAATAGGAATGAAATACTGATACATCACAATATCTTGAAACCTTGGAAACTTGGTAATTGAAAGAAGCTAGTCACAAAAGACCATATATTGCAAGATTCCATTTATATGAAATATCCAAAGTAGGAAAATATTCTATGGAAACAAAATAGATTAGCCCTTTTCCTGGAGCTTCCCTGGTGGCTCCGTGGTGAAGAATCCCCCTGCTAATGCAGGAGACACAGGTTCAATCCTTGGGTCAGGAAGATCCCCTGGAGAAGGAAATGGCAACCCACTCTAGTATTCTTGCCTGGAGAATTCCAAGGACAGAGGGAGCCTGGCAGGCTACAGTCTATGGGATCGAGAAACACGACTAGGCAACTAAAAAACAATAGCCCTTTTCATAGGGTTGGGTGTTGGGAAATGGAGAATGACTCCTAATAGGTATGGAGTTTCTCTTGAGAGTAAAGAAAATGTTCTAAAATTTATTATGGAGGTGGTTGCCCAATTCTGTGAATATAATAAAACCACTGAATTACACACTCAAAATAGGTGATATGTATTCCATACTGTTTATATCTCAAGTTGGCATGTTTTTAAAACGTTAAAAAATAGTAAGGTCATATATAGCATGTAAGGCTCATAGTAGGATGTCTTTTTTTTTTTTTTCCCACACCATGTGGCGTGAAGGATCTTAGTTCCCTGAGCAGAGCTAGAACCCATGCCTCCTACACTGGGAGCACAGAGTTAACCACTAGACTGCCAGGGAAGTCTCTAGGATGTCTTAAATACAGATACACAACAAGGTCAACACAGTTGACCTTGGTTAGAGCACACTTGTCAGTACAACCCCTGCTTCAGCAGTGTTGGATTCTCTTGGGCTGGAGGCAGTGCCTCATATGTGATGAGCAGTGCGTATGTGCACGCGTGCTGAGTTGCTTCAGTCATGTCCGACGCTTTGCATCCCCTATGGACTGTAGCTCACCAGGCTTCTCTATCCATGGGGATTCTCCAGGCAAGAATACTGGAGTGGGTTACCATGCCCTCTTCCAGGGGATCTTCCCGACGCAGGGATTGAACCCGAGTCTCCTGTGGCTCCTGCATTGCAGCCAGATTCTTTACCGCCAAGCCACAGGGGAAGCCCGTGATGAGCAGGGTTAGGCCAATTAATGGTAGCCCGTTGTTTGGCCAGTAGCATTAGCGGCCTCCGGGAATACCTATTCTGTGGAGATGAATGTACCCAATAAAGTTGGGGGGAAGAGTCACCAGCCCACAAATTCCAGGTAATCATATTAAGGGATCCAGCCTGCTCTCTGAATGTTATTACTTTCTCCCTGTGGAAAGAAAGAATATGACACTCCAGGGGACTAGGTCTATCATTTACCCAGTCAGTCGACATTTATTGAGCACCCACAGTGTGCAGAGCTAATATAGGGCCAGGATTTCCTTTTAAAAAACAGAAGATAAGTTCTTCCCTCAGGGATCTGCAAGATTAATGAAGACATCCCTCCTTCTGCCTTGCTGCGGGGAGAGAGCCTTTGGTTGCAGGGGTCTCCTAATCTGTTGGGGACATGGGATAAACACCCCCAAAAGCAATGTAAGGACATGAATATAAGGGACATCATCTTCCAAACTGAAGACGGAAGGGCTGTGGGACCTAAGTGTCAAGATGTGAGCAAAGCCCAAGTTAATGATGTCTTATAGGAGTGTGCTTTGGAAGAAGTGAGGGACAAAAATGCAGACCAAAACAGGGAGGGTATCCTGAGGGTCTCTATAAAGGGGCAGAGCGAAGCAGCCCCCGGACGCAAAGAACTTTATAGCGGAAGCACTAGCATGTAAACAGAAACAAGTTTCTGTCCCGAAAGACACTACAATCTAGTTGAATTCCATCTAACAAGCTTATTTGAGCTCATAAGGGACAGGAGATGGGAGGTGTAAGGGTATGAGTGTCTCAGACACCCAGACTGCAAGACTCCCAGCCCTTGGGACTGGAGCTCTCATTGACACAGGAACATCATCCCTGCTGTTTCCTCTCTTGTTTCTCTGCCTCTAAGTCAAAGCTCCTCTTTCACTCCAGTCTGACTCTCTGCCTCCCAGATTGCATGATATAAAATGGTTGCTGCCTGTCTTTCTAAGCTACTCTGCTCTTAAAAAAAAAAAAAAAAAAAAAGATTTGAAAGGAAAGGATGGGAATCTCATTGCAATTCTAGATTCCCTGAGGGAAGACTTGTTGCTCTGCTAGGGTGGCCCAGTGCTCCCTGTGGCTAGATCGTGCAATCACCCTGCACCCACCTGTCTGCTCTGAGTCACTGGGAGGATGAGGAGGGCTGAGCCTGGGAGGGAGAGGAAGATACCAGAGATGATGTGAGCTGAGTGTACAAGTCCTTGTGATAATATTTAACAAGTCCTGCAGGTGAAAGGATGGGATTTGAATCTGACATTAAAAGATGAGTGACCCATAAGTGGAGAAAACTGTGGAGGATGCTGTAAAAAGGCACAAAATGGAATGCTACCCACCAATAAAAAGGGACAAACCTGGCGCATGCGATAATTTTACAGAAATCACCAGGGAATTATGCTAAACTTGAAAGCATTTTAATGACATACTATATATTCTGTTCATTGAACCCTCTTGAGGGACTTTCCTGGTGGTCTGGTGGTTAAGAGTCTGCCTTCCAATGCAGAGGACATAGGTTTGATCCCTCGTGGGGGGACTAAGATTCCAACTAAACCCATAGGCTGCAACTAGAGAAAGTCCATATGCCACAACAAAGACATTGCCCAACCAAAAAAAAAAAAAAACTTTAAAAATTATAGACATGAAGACTAAATAGTGACGCTAAGGGCTAGGTAGAGGTAAGAGGAGGAAGGCAGGGAAATGTATGAGAAAGGGGTCCTTGACTGTGGTGGTGGATCCACTAAGGGTAGCGATAAAAATGCATTGAACCATCTATGTAATGAGAACCAAAAACCCAGAAAATTGAACAAGGCTGGCAAACTTCATGAGTGTTGATATCCTGGCTGTGTTATTTTACTAAAGTTTTGCAGGACGTTACCCCTGAGGGAAGCGACATTAAAAGGTGCATTGTAGTTGTCATCCAGTCACTAAGTCGTGTCCAGCTCTTTGCGACCCCATGGACTGCAGCACACCAGGCCCCCTGTCCTTGACTATCTCCTGGAGTTTGCTCAAATTCATATCCATTGAGTCAGTGATGCTATCGAACCATCTCATCCTCTGCTGCTCCCGTCTTTTGCCCTCAGTCTTTCCCAGCATCAGGATCTTCTCCAATGAAATGACCAGGTAGCCAAAGTGTTGGAGCTTTAGCTTCAGCATCAGTCCTTCTGATGAATATTCAGGGTTGATTTCCTTTAGGATAGACTGGTTTGTTGGAGAAAGAAATGGCAACCCACTCCAGAGTTCTTGCCTAGAGAATCCCAGGGATGGGGGAGCCTGGTGGGCTGCCGTCTATGGGGTCGCACAGAGTCGGACACGACTGAAGCAACTTAGCAGCAGCAGCAGCAGACTTGTTTGACCTCACAGTGCAAGGGTCTCTCAAGAGTCCTCCACCTCCACAATTCGAAAAGCATAATTTCTTTGTTGTTCAGCCTTCTTTATGGTCCAAACTTCACAGCCATCTATGACTACTGGAAAAACCATGGCTTTGACTATATGGGCCTTTATCAGCAAATTGATGTATCTACTTTTTAATATGCTTGCTAGATTTGTCATAGCTTTCCTTCCAGGGAGCAAGCATCTTTTAATTTCACGGCTGCAGTCACCATCCACAGTGATTCTGGAGCCCAAGAAGGTAAAATCTGTTACTGCTTCCACCTTATCTTTCTATCTGCCCTGAAGTGATGTGACTGAATGCCGTGATATTAGGGTCTTTTTAATGTTTAGTTTTAAACAACTTTTCCACTCTCCTCTTTTACCCTCATCAAGACACTCTTTAGTTCCTCTTTGCTTTCTGCCATTAGAGTGGTATCATCTGTATACCTGAGGTTGTTGATATTTCTCCCAGCAATCTTGATTCTAGCTTGTGTTTCATCCAGCCTGGGGTTTCACACGATGTACTCTGCATGTGAGTTAAATAAGCAGGGTGACAATATACAGCCTTGATGTACTCCTTTCCCAATTTTGAACCAGTCAGTTGTTTCATGTCGGATTCTAACTGTTGCTTCTTGACCTACATACAGGTTCTCAGGAGACAGGTAACGTGGTCTGGTATTCCCATCTATTTAAGAATTCCACAGTTTCTTGTGATCCACACAGTCAAAGGCTTTAGCATAGTCAAGGAAGAAGAAGTAGTTGTTTTTCTGGAATTCCCTTGCTTTCTCTATGATCAAAAAAATGTTGGCAATTGGATATCTGGTTCCTCTGGTGTAACCCCGCTTATATATCTGGAAGTTCACAGTTCAGGTACTGCTGAAGCCCAGCTTGAAGGATTTGAGCATAACTTTACTAGTACATGGAATGAGCACAAATGTACGGTAGGTTGAACATTCTTTGGCATTGCCCTTGTTTGGGATTGAAGTGAAAACTGCATAGGATCTCCATTATTTCTTACAAGCTGTACATGAATCTACAATTACCACAAAATTAAAGATTTATTATCTAAAAAAAACCAGGAGCTTCAAAGAATAGGTCATGAAAAAGGAATTACAATGATCCATGTGACGAGAACACAGTGTTCCTAGTAGGGCAGAGTGAGAAAGGAGGCTGGAAAGAAGGTTACATCCCATCTGGGAAGGGCCTTGCAGACCATCCTGAGGAATAATCTGAGCTTGGCCCTATTAAAGGCAATAGAGAGCTTTTGAGATCTTTTAATAGGGAAGTGGTATAGTCAAACTTATATTCTAGAATGCTCCCTGTGGTTCTAGACAGTAGAACCGCTGTGGAAAATGGATTGGGTGTAGGGATAGTAATCAGGGGAAGCCTAGAGAGAGGGAAAACAGTTAGGAGACCATTATAGCAGTTCAAGAGAGTGGAGATACACAAGGAAGAGAAAGAAGAACTGCTTAAGACTGGGAATCAACAGGATTTTTGTGATCAATTAGATGCCAAAGAGTGAGGTTACATTCATTTCCATAGCAACTTAACACTAACTGGCTGCCTTAAAACAACAGAAAGTTATTGCTTCACAGTGGTAGATTCTGGAAGCTCTTAGAAGTTCAAAACCAAGGTGTTGGCAGGATCACACTCCCTCCCAAGGCTGTAGGGACGGTCTGTTCTTTGAGTCGGTATCTCTTGCTTGCAGCAGCATGTCGTTCTCTGCCTCCTCCATCACAATGCCTCCGCTTCTCAGTGCGTCTTCTCTTTCTTGTGCCTCTTAAGGACACTCCTCATTGGGTTTAGGACCCACCTAGATAATCCAAGATAAGCTCCCCTCAAGATCCTTAATCACACCTTTCATTTTATAAGGCAATATTCTTTATCCATATAAGGTAATGATTATAAGCCATGGACATCTCTTTTCAACCTGCTACAGAGAGGTAGGGAAGAATAGACAATGATTCGGGTTCTGACCCAGGCCATTAATATAGATGACACAAAAGGAAGAGTCGCCCTCAGAGAGGGAATTAAGTTCTAAGCATGTTGAATCTGAGAGACCTGTGGGGACAGGCAGTAGGCATTTGGAGAAATGTTTCTGCAAAGAGATGGGTTAGAGCTGCAAGCTGTTATTGACACAAGGTGGTGTGACTGCAGCCACGGGAGGGAGTGCTCCAACCTGGAGGGTCAGTCGAGGACAGACCCTGGATAATATCAATTTTAGGAGTTAGGCAGCCATCCAAGAAGGAAAGGAAAGCTGCTGCTTGAAAGCCAAGCAGGAAAACAGCTTCAGAAAATGAGTTTAACAGAGTCAAATACTAGCAGGTAAATTAGGTGCAAAAGAATCATTAACAAAGGAAAAGAAAAATATACGGAAAGATGTTCAAGTGAAGTATAAGGTGAAGGATGCCTAACGTAGTCAGTTTTAGCTACATCAGCAGGGCTAGAAACAAACCTTTGACTTCAGGAACTAAACATTGACAGGCAGATGTGCTTCTTTTGTCTCTTTAAAAACCAGTATTTTCTCATTAAAGAGCATTTGAAACATAAGAAATAGGAAATTATCGTTCCATCAAACAATCACTGTTAACATTTCCATCTAGTTCTTTCTATGCATCAGTTCAGTTCAGTTCATTCGCTCAGTCGTGTCCGACTCTTTGCAACTCTATGAATCGCAGCATGCCAGGCCTCCCTTTTTGGTTAAATGTTATTTTGGATGTGTCCTTACGGTGTTTCTGAAGGAGTTAACATTTGAACTGATAGTGAGTAAAGCACACTACCTGCCCACTATGGGTGGGCCTCATTCAATCCACTGAAAACAAGAACAAAGGGCCCAGTGGGGGTGAAACCAAGGAAGATGCTATGGGGCACCTGGACAAGGAAGCCTTTCTATGTCCCCCGTTTCTTGCATGTCGGAAACAGACTCCAGCCTCCATGACCTTCCCTGAGATCCAAAGGGAAGATTCAAACAGTTGCTAATCAGGGAAGGAAGGAGATGCATACACAAGGGAGGGGCAGGCAAGAAACACTAGTGCAGCCCTGGGGCGGGGTCCTGGTTCCACCCCAGGAGATTCACAGGACAGGCTCTTTATAAGAACTAAAATCCCCAACAAATGCAAGATGTTAACTATTTGAAGAAGTACTCTTCACTCCAGAGAAAAGATGACAGTTTGATAACCTTCAGTTCAGTCCTTCAGTCCTCTTTGCGACTCCATGGACTGCAGCACGCCAGGTCTCCCTGTCCATCACCAACTCCTGGAGTCCACCCAAACCCATGACAATTGAGTCGGTGATGCCATCCAACCATCTCATCCTCTGTAGTCCCCTTCTCCTCCTGCCCCCAATCTTTCCCAGCATCAGAGTCTTTTTCCAATGAGTCAGCTCTGTGCACCAGGTGGTCAAAGTATTGGAGTTTCAGCTTCAGCGTCAGTCCTTCCAATGTACATTCAGGACTGATTTCCTTTAGGATGGACTGGTTTGATCGCCTTGCAGTCCAAGGGACTCTCAAGAGTCTTCTTCAACACCACAGTTCAAAAGCATCAAATCTTCGGTGCTCAGCTTTCTTTATAGTCCAACTCTCACATCCATATACGACTACTGGAAAAACCATAGCCTTGACTAGATGGACCTTTGTTGGCCAAGTAATGTCTCTGCTTTTTAATATGCTATCTAGGTTGGTCATAAGTTTTCTTCCATGGAGTATCTTTTTATTTCACGACTGCATCTGCAGTGATTTTGGAGCCCCCAGAAATAAAGTTTGCCATTGTTTCCACTGTTTCTCCATCTATTTGCCATGAAGTGATGGGATCAGATGCCAAGATCTGTTTTCTGAATGTTGAGCTTTAACCCAACTTTTTCACTCTCCTCTTTCACTTTCATCAGGAGGCTCTTTAATCCTTCTTCACTTTCTGCCATAAAGGTGGTGTCATCTGCATATCTGAGGTTATTGATATTTCTCCTGGCAATCTTGATTCCAGCTTGTGCTTCCTCCAGCCCAGCATTTCTCATGATGTACTCTGCATATAAGTTAAATAAGCAGGGTGACAATATACAGCCTTGACGTACTCCTTTTCCTATTTGGAACCAGTCTGCTGTTCCAGGTCCAGTTTTAACTGCTGTTTCCTGACCTGCAT